>APFE031350208.1:972-14206 GCA_000404065.3 Pinus taeda
TAGGATAAAGTGCCTTGAGAAAAGCAATAAGAGGAATATCCAATTCAACTTTAGTGGATTTGATATCATGCATTATAGACTTTACTTCAGATGCAAGAGCAAGAGGATCATTATTTTGAAGTTCAAGAGTGAAGAGTTTAATCATGAGTTGAACAACTTCAAGTGCAGAATGTGAGTCATAGAGTTCTTTAAGATTTTGTAAGGCTTCAAAAGCAGTTGAATATGACGAAATATGGCGACTCGCCTCTTCATTTATAGATGCTATTGTTAATGCATAAGATTTGTTGTTCTTGCTTTCCCAAATGACGAGTTCTTTGTCTGAGGTAAGCTGTATTGGTTCATTGTCTCTGTCTCTGGCACACACTCCTTTCCACAAATCATTGAAAATGAGGGTGTGTTTTATCATCTGGGACCATTCAGGATAGTTCTCCTTGCCAGTGAGAACTATTCCCACCATAGATATGATTGAATGCATTGTAAAATTTGAGAGCTGTAAAAATACTTCTGCTTGCAAAAAATGTGCTTTTGTGGAAAAAAAAAATCTGCTGCTAAAAAAATTGATTCTGATATCAAAGTGTATTTTGGCCCCAAACAATATATTAAACACATTCAAACACATGAGCTTTAACTATGTTAGTCACTTTGAAAACGGCTTTATGAAAACAACATTATGGTAGCCTAATAGCGTGGTATATATGGGATATAGTCTATATGAAAACAGTAGCCACACCAAACATTATATATACCAGCATATGTATGAAAGCAACAGTGTATTAAAACCATCCAAAACTAGAGCAAGAATATAATTCCGCTACGCCATTCATATACCATTGACCATTGAAAGGAACACTACCACTGTCATAAAAAACTTCACCGCATATAGCATTTTAATCCATTATATGCCATGTCTATCATATAAAAGGCAATGTGAAAAAAAAACTAACACGCATAGTGGTATACGGTTATAGTTTAAATTTCAACACCATTCAAAAGTAGCATTCCGAGTGGCACCATCACTCTTCCACTCCACCACTAGAACGAGGTCTCGGTTCTGCGTACTCAATCTCCCTATCGTGCAACAAATCGCTTAGGGTGCGATAGCAGGAGTGGAGAGAAATGAGATGAGCAGAATGAACAATCCTTCTTCCTTCAAATGATCCCAGGTGCCTGCAACGGTAAGAGGGCCGTGAGATTTGATAACATCAAAAACAGCAGTGCTGATCATTATGGCTTGCTCGGGCGGTAGTCTTGTATCAATTTTTTTTTTTGTGCTCAAATAAAATAACTTTGTTTCAATAGATAGCAAAAAAATACTTTCCAAGACCCTGCAATTCTTTCATCTACGTTGATACTACTAATTAATCTGTACAATGCAGAAAAGGATATTGTCGGAGAAATAAACTCAGCTGGCATGAGCTTCTGACTCTTTCAAGACAGGAAAGCTACACTTTTCAGTGATAGCGGTGGGCGTTTTGATCAGAACAGACAATAACTATGAGTGTTTCGTATTCAGGTGGAGAAGCGACAGGATAGGATCAGTGTAGCAAAGAATAATAATGAATAGCAGGGAAATAATGATGCGTTCAGGCTAGTGGAAATGTCAAAGCTGCCAGGCTAGCCAGTCTACATAGGATTCAGAATACCATAGGTAGAATAGGGAGTTACAAAGCAGAGGGAAGACAAAAATGGTACTAGCTCTGATACCATGTCAGGCCAAGCAGTAACTCCATTAAGAAAAAACCGATTCATGTATTATTCCATCAGGTAGGTCTTTGTTATATGCAACAGGGAGAGTCTTTTCAGTTCATCTCCCGATGACTGTTCACATTTCTAATTTAATTATTTACATAAATTCACCCAATCATGAGGATTAGGTGTAAATATCCTCTTACTGTGTCTTTGATGTGCCTTAGAATTTTCTCCATAATATGTTGAGGCATGCTAGTTTTGTTTTCGGAGATACGATTGTTGTGTTCTTTCCACACATTCAAGACAACAAACCCTGGCATCAAAATCCAGGCTTTGTTCATGATCTCATTTCCTGTGAAAACCTTTCTCCAGTTCTTTATAGTATTGGATATGTTGAACCTATCCCTATTGGTTTGTCTAAAAATAGTAGCCACCCAGTCCCACACTGTTGAAGTGAAAGGATATAGGTTGAGAAGGTGTTCAATCATCTCCTCATGCGCGCCGCAAAGGTAACACCTAAAAGGAACAATGAAGCCTTTCTTGAGGAGATTCTCCCATGTTAGGATCTTCTTTTGATGCATTAGCCAAATGAAAAGCTTTATTTTCATTCAATGCAGACTTTGCCAAAGTTTCTTCCAGCTCTGATCAATATTCACAAAGTTAAATCCTGTGACTTCCTGTTTGGCCTCTTTGAGGTTAAAGTTGCCTTCAGTGTTCTTTCTTGATCTTAACTGATCTGGTGAGGAAGAGACAAGAATACTTCAGTGCTCGATCTCTTGGGTAAGGGCTTCTTCCCTATTTTTCAACTGGTTTTCATCATTGTATCCTAACTCCTTCCATTCCCTCCATTTTCCATTGTTCTTTCCCTGATCCCATAAGTTCTTTACCAAAACCATACCTTTGTTGTCTATGTCATTTTTGAGATCTACGAATTCATCCTTGTAAAGGTTGGGTTCCTGTTGCCAGTTATCCTCCTAAAATCTAGCAAGATCCCCTGCCCAAATTTCCCAAAAGCATTGTTGTTGTACAATGTTTTTATTATCCTAGGCAAGGTTCCAAATGTGGGACCCCCTGATTTCCCTGACTTTCTAATATGATCTTTTTCCTTCCAGTGCTTGGCATATTTTTGTTTCCAAATCCTAGCCCAGGGTGCATTTGGATCCTTAATCCATCTCCACTAAATCTTGGCCCCTGAGACCTTGTTGAGAGTCTCAGGCTCATGAAGCCCCAAACCACCATGGCTTTTGGGTTTACAAATTTTGTCCTAGGCCACTAAAGCCCGCTTCTTTTTCTCTTCCCCTCTACCCCACAGAAAGTCCCTTTGAATGTTTCTTATTAGCTTCTTAATACCTTGAGGAGCAGGAAGAGTTGAAAACACAAAGGTGGGAATGGCCTGAAAGACTGCATGTGTGAGCACAAGGCATCTTGCCAGGTTTAGCGATCTGCTTGTCCATTTTCTGATCTTGTCCTGAAGTTTATTTAAAATAGGTTCCCATACTTTCTTGCTTAGTGGTTTGTCAGTCAGGGGGAATACCAAGATATTTGGAAGGTAGCTGTTCTCTTTTAAATCCAAGAATTCTAGTAATGTTTCTTTGAATATAAATATTAGTATTAAAGAAAAAGACTTTGATTTTTTAAGCCTTACCTTATTGCCTGCTTCCATGGAAAAGTCATTTAAGATATTTTTTATTGCTCTGGCCTCCCTGACGGTAGGTATTCCTTGCAGCATAGTGTCATCTACAAATTGTTGATGAGTGCTGGCCTCTCCATCCACGGTAAGTCTAATACCTTGAATTCTTCCATCAGCATTTGCCATTTTGATCTCCCTGCCAATCCCTTCCATCATGAGGACAAAGAGGAACGGTGAAATCAGATCTCCTTGTCTGAGCCCAATAGAGAGAGTGAAAGTCTTAGAAGGAGCTCCACTAAGTCATATGGAAAACCTGGTTGAGGTAACTAATGCCATGATCCATCTTATCCAGTTCTGATCAAAACCATAGGATTTTAGAATTTCTCTTATGTTAGACTAGCTCAATTTGTCATAGGCTTTTGCGAGGTCCAATTGAATAATCATGCCAGCTTGTTTGTTGCTTTTGAGAGAGTGTACCACCTCATGAGCTTGGATGATATTGTTGAGGATTTGTCTTGCCTCCACATAGCCTATTTGTTCCTTCGATATGAGAGAGGGTAGAAGTGGTTTGAGTCGATTGGCTATTGCTTTGGAGATAATTTTATACACCACATTACATAAGGCTATGGGCCTAAAACCATCTGAAGTCATGGCGTTTTCCTATTTTGGAATTAGAGCTATGAAGGATGCATTGAGAGCCTTAAGTATCTTTTTGGATATTCTTGAGTCTTCCACCACCTCGAGGATATCATGTTTGACTATTTCCCAACAAGCCTTGAAGAGGTCTACATCGAAACCATCCGGGCCTAGTGCTTTTCCACTATGCATTTCTTTAATTACTTCACTGACCTCCACTTCTGAAACTAGCCTGTTGAGATTGTGGTCGTCCTCTCTGGTAACCAACTGAGGGATATATTGAGTGAAATGTTCAATGAACCTAGATCTGTCCTCCAGAGGCTCCTTTGCAATGCTGCAAAAGTGCTGAACAAGGACCGATTCCATATCACTATGAGAAACTAGCTCAATACCTTGAGAATCTTTGATCTTTGTGATTCTATTGTGTGCCCTGTGAGCTATGGTGGTTTTGTGGAATAATTTTGTATTTCTTTCTCCCTCCTTAATCCATTGTATTCTTGATTTCTGCCTCCAGAAAATCTCTTCTTGTAGGCATCAGTTCTCCCATTCTTCCTGCAGAGAATTAGTTAATTTCTGCCCCTCTTCGGTGAAGCCATCCGTGATGATGATGTGATTGATTTCCTGGAGCTTCAGTTGCGTTTCTCTTTTGGCCTTGAAGATATCTCCAAATTCATTTTTGTTCAAAACTTTAAGACGAGACTTTATATGTTTAAGCTTCTGTTGGAGCATATACATTTTTGAACCTTGAATGTCCAACTCCTCTCTCCACCATGTCTCAACATTACTAGTGAAATTGGGATGTGAGAGCTAGGCATTTTCAAACCTGAAAGGTATGTTTCTCAAAGTGCCCATAAAGGTGGCCTACAGGTGAACAGGCTAATGATCTGATCCACCAAAAGGCAGAATGGAGGTTGTTATGGTAGGTCCTGAGAGGAAGAGGTCCTCTGAAATCATGAACCTATCAAGTTTGGAAGCAACTTGATGGGACCCTCCCCTTTTGTTGTTCCAAGTAAAGGTTCCATTCATTGTTTTAGTATCCACCAACTTCATGTTCCTAATGAAGTTTTGGAAGGCCATGGAGTCTATGCCTAGCTGCCTAATGCCTCCTTTTTTTCCGAAAGAGATCTTATCATACTGAAATCTCCTGCAATGATCCAAGGCAGAATGGGATGTCTTTCTCTAATTTTCTCCAGGGAAGTGAGAAGCTTGAGCTTGTCTGATATCTTTTGAGGTCCATAAACATTTGTAATCATGTATATCTTTCTTTCCCCTACAGGTTGACATATCAGGGAAAGGTAGTTCCTAGATGCTTCCACATCTAGAATTCCTAGTTTTTGTGGGTCCCACAAATTGAGAATCCCCCCCGCTGAATGATCGGCCTTGACCTCTAAATACTCATAATTGAATAACCACTTATTATGAATATCTCTTATCTTTTCCATCGAAAATTTTGTCTCCTGAATAAAAACCATGTCTGGTTTTTCTTCTTTCATTATGTTGCTAAGATTTCTTTGTTCCTTCTATTACCTATTCCTCTAATGTTCCAGGTTGTGAATTTCATTAAGAAAGATTGGTAAATGAATAACTAGTAAGATCTTTCATCTTACTTGAGTTGATCAACAGTTTTCCACATTCGTTCAATCGTTCATTCTGTCTCTTTCTTCCTCTTTTTCTGCCTGAGTTCTTTGAAGATTGTGCCTGAGGATTCTCCATCATCTTGACCCCAATTGGCTCCTGTCTCTCATGATTTATTTTGACTCCCACTCCCTTTGCTTGTGACCTCTAGAGAAAGAGTTGTTGTACTCTATCATAGGCTTCTTTTGGGAGGGAGTCCACCCCTGCTTTTTTCCCTTGTTCTAGAAATTTCTCTAGATCTAGATTTTCCTTGTCCAAAATCTCCTGTAATTCATGGTCCTCTATTTCTACTTCACTAGGCATCATCTACTGGTCCCTACTGAACTCCATCAGGCTTGGTACATCTTCATGTTTTTGGTTGTCTATTGTGATATCCTCAATTTCATCTACCTTTTCCTGTTCTTTTGTTACATTCTCCATGTCCTGGACTGTCTCCTTATTCTCCTCTTCTTCCTCCAGGATCTTCAAGCTATTTTTTCTTGTGTATTTGTCCTCATTTTCCTTCTTGTGTGGACGTTTACCTCATTTTCCTTTACTCCCAACTTTGGTGAAACCCTCATGGTCTCTCTTGACAGCAATTTTTTGATTATCTTCCCTGTCAATTGTAGGGCAATCTCTATATAGATGCCCATGTTGATGGAATTTATGACATCTGAATGGTATATGTTCATAGTCCACTATCTGCACCCATTCTTCATCATAAAATTCTAAAATAGTCACTTCTGGGAGGGCTCCAGATAGATCCATTTCCACAAATATCTGGGCAAAGGAGGTATACCTCCATTTTAGAGTTGCCTCTAAGATTTTTAGAAAATGTCCCAGTTTGTTGCCTATGGTTTTCAAAGATTCTGACAACCAATAATCCAAAGGAAGGGAATATAGTCTGATCTAAACCGATACTAAAGTGAATGTTTCACGTTTTGGGACAAAGTTCATCATCCATGACCACATGTAGAGTCTTGTCGCAGCATAGACATGTAAAGCCCTTTTCACCAGCCATAACCCCATGAACTTGCATATAATTGCATGCTTCGTCATATGTTCTCTATGAGCTTGTATCACTGGGTCGCTTAATATGACCCAAGGAATAGTGCCTAACTTGGGCTTGTAGACTCCAATAGACTTTCTGGAAGGAGGTTTTTGACTACTGTCTCCAATCTCCTTTTTTTTCTCGTTTCCTGTTTATCCCCTTCCTGATCCCGATCTCCACTTCTCCCAGATGTCCCTTGACTTCTGGTTTCTGAGATCTTGTCTTGAGGTTTTTTGAAATGTTTCTTTCCCGTGTTCTGATTTCCTCCTATGACTGCCTAGCTGTAGGAGGGAGTAGCACTCCCCCTGGACTCCTCGCCATGGTACCCTAGATCCAAACCCTGTCTTCAACTCCACCCTAGCTTCCAAGTTCAACCAAGCAATTATCCATAGTTTTCATTATCAATTAATTTTTCTATTTTATGATAAAATGATTGTATTAAAAATCTTGACACTTTTTAAAAATAGTAAGTTACTAATAAAAAAATAGTGTTACTCTTTTATTTTGTTAATTCCAAATTAATATAGATCTATCTATCTACTTTAGCTTTTCAATAATGAATAATAACTTTCAAAAATGTAACATAAACTTAAAAGTATTGTCCATTTTAGTCTCACTTTCTTTATATATTAATAATTAACAACAGAAAGAAATTATTTGAACTTTATCTTACTTTATTCCACAAAAGTAGGTAATTTTTATCCATATTCAAACAACATTATGTCAAGTAATAATACATGTACACTTACTAAAACAAGAAGCTATATTGATAAGCAACATTCAAACCATATCATTAAGTGGCATTACATATATTAAGATAGTGATGTATAGGGACAAGTTTGATTGAGCTATGTAGGGAATCGATACAAGCCATAAGAGGGTCTTCTTGTGCTAGTGGAAGGAAAACCCACAACCCAATACCTTGCTTTATCCCATACAATGAATATAGCAACAACTCCTCCAAATCCTATCCCTATTCCCATGGCTAATTCTATCAAAGATATTTTCATTTACATAGTTGAGCCATTCTCTTTTAATGTTACCTTGACTGCCATTGTCCCCAGTAGGTGTTGTTGTATAGTTTTGATTGCATCTTGGTAGAGGATATCCACATAAGCACTTATTATTTTGAAATGAAGACTCATTAAAGGTGTAAAATTGTGTCCCTGTTGGAAGTGGCCACAGAGGTTATTAGATGAAACATCTAGATAAGCCAACATTGATAATTGAGAGAGTTCTTGAGGAATTGCTCCACCCAAATTATTTTTGGACAAGTCCAACTGCTCCAAAGTAGATATGTCACTAAAAGATGCAGGTATGTTTCCTTCCAATTGGTTCCCAGAGAAATTTAGTAACCTCAAGCTTCTCATGTTGCCTATTCTTATAGGGATTTCTCTGGTAAGATTATTCTTAGACAAATCAAGATAATGTTTGTACTCTAGACATCTGACACATTATACTCAATCCCTTTTATGTATTCCTTCATGATAATTGGATACTCACTCCAATTAGATTCATTTACAATATTTACTCCAAATCCTTGGAGACTTTCAAGATCATATGGTATTCTTCCATTAAAATTATTGTTGGATAAAACCAACAAAAACAAGTTGGTGAGGTTTGTGATCCATTGGGGAATACCACCATGAAAATTATTATATATAATGCTTAAAACTCCCAATTTACCTAGATTTGCAAGGGTGGAAGGAAGCTCCCCTGTAAATCCACACTTCCTTAAATCCAATATTACAAGCTCGTTGCAATGAGCAAAAGATGGAGCCCCAGAGAAATTGTTAGAATGAGTGGAGAAAATAATTAAATAAGTTCAATTATAAGAACACATAGTAGGAATAGGTCCCTCTAAATTGTTTTATAAATCTAATATCTGAAGTGAAACTAAGTTGTTAATATTATTAGGAATCTTCCCAAAAAAATTGTTTGAACCTAAATTTAAGACATACAAGGAATGGAGTTCTCCTATAGCTCTTGGAGTTGTCCCTTTGAGGAGGTTGTTTGAGAAATCTAATTGTTCAAGCTTCTTTAAGCATGCAAAGTTGTTTCAAAACTTCTTTAAACCTGCAATGGTTTTAGGAATGGGACCTGTGAATTTATTTTGAGATAGGTCTAGTAGGATCAAATGATTCAAATTGAAAATGCCTTTAGGTATGTTATGGCTAAGTTTGTTATCGGAAATATGTAAAGCCATCAACTTAGATAAATTGGCAATGTCTTCATGTATATGAATGAGGTTGTTTTAAGAAAGATATAATCGCTCTATGTTAACCAAATTTGCAATACCTTCTGGTATGGTAGTGAGTTTGTTACTAGAGTAATCCAAGTACGTCAACTAGGTCAAATTGGTAATGACCTCACATATGTGAGTGAGTCCACATTCAAAAAGCTCTAAGTGAGTTAATTTGGTCAAATTGGCAATGGAATTAGGTATCCTCCCTGTGAGGTTAAAACTAAGTGACTGAGTGGAGAGGGGAAGTCTAAACATTTCAGAGGGAATAGAACAGGAAATACTACGACCAGAAATGTATAGATCTAAAAGTTGTGTCAAATTACCCAATTCACATGGAATTCCACTTGAGAAGTAGTTGCCTTCTAGATCTAGATCTAGGAATTATAACTTCTGTAGCATACCCAACTCGACTGGAATAGGACCACTGAACATATTTCCACAGAGGTTCAGGTACTTTAGTTTTTGCAGCTTCTGCAACTTGATCGGAATAGGACCGCTGAGTTTATTGTAGTAGAGGTCCAGGTACTTTAGTTTCTGAAGCTTGTGCAACTCAATTGGAATAGGAGCACTAAGATTATTGTAGTAGAGGTACAGGTACTTTAGTTTCCATAATAGGCCCAATTCCATTGGAATATGACCACGAAGCTTATTGACGCCGAGGTCCAGTATTTGTAGTGCTTTAAGGTGGCCAAACTTGGCCAGAATTCCTCGAGTGAAAGCATTAAAAAAAAAGATCCAGGGTGTGCAGCTTATGCAGTAGGCCCAATTCGACAGGAATAGAACCGTTCAATCAATTTAATCTAAGGTCAAGAACTCTCAACGCTTTAAGGTGGCCAAACTCATCCTGAATTCCACCAATGAAAGCATTATAAGAAATATTGAATGTGTGCATTAATGAGAGGTTGCCAACAAATGATGAAATTGTACCTTGCAATGATCCATCAAAGAAGTCAATTTCGGCCACCCTTTTGGTTCGTTGTTTGCAGCGAATACTGAACTAGGAGCACATGTTGTCAGAGTTTTCCATTGTCTAGTTAGATAGAAGGCCATATGGATCCTCTGTCACGACATTTCTAAATGACAAGAGGGCATGGAGTTCGCTTTTATTGTGGGAGTCCGTTGAAGATAAATTGAATTCACGTTCCTCCACCATCCGTTTAGAATGGGAATGACCCACTGGAAGCCACAGGAGTCCAGCGGCCATGTGCTTATAAGAAGCAACATCTTCTTGATGGAAATTAATAGGCGTTGCTTCAGGCAGAGGGGCAGCCATGACACAGAGAAACAATAATAATGATATCACAAACAAAAGATCCATTTCTCTCTCTACCACCCAAATCTCTCTCATAATCCGTGAGTTGTATGTTCTACATGCATCTCTATATTAGGTTTTAATTTAATTAAAACGTAATAATACATATAGTTACATATATAATTTTAGTTTCTATAATAAAATAAATATTAAGTTATAGCTATTCTTTATATTTATAGAGAGAATATTTTTTTTTTATAATTGTATGTTTATTGCTTAGTTTTATTTTATTTTTATTTGTTTAGTAATTATAGGTTCTAAAATATCACAATTATGAATCTAACTTATTATTGCCCGATAGGGGTGCCTTTAATATTCTACATGAGGGTCATTTAGAGGGTATGCCAGAGAAAATAATGGTGAAGGGGAAGGTGCTTACGGGGATTTGTGGCCACTTCAACATTTGTCTAAATGTCATCCAAGTGTGACGGTTATATATTCTATAGGCTCAACCACACCTTATTTTGTCAAATCACTTTAAATGTAAGAAGGTGGCGGGAGAAGGGCATTCGTCTGACATTCTCCCAGTTCATAGTCATTGGCTTTTGAATATGATCATGAATTCATTGCACATGAATTTGGTGCTTAATGTGGATAATAACAATATGTGCTAGCACACATACTTGTCCCTTCATCGCTCTTGATTGTTCATGTGATCTCTTCAACCCTTTTGATACTCATGTCATAAGTTCTCCCTATAAAGTCGGGAAGCTCGCCCGAGGTTGGCGGATTTTCTATGACAATGAGATTTTCTAAGGGTGGCATATTTTCTACAATGTCGTCAGGTTTTTAGTCATCTTCACACCCGTACTCCATTATGGCTCCCCACTATTGGTGCTCTACGAGCTTGGTGAAGGTTCGTTGTTATATTTACATCCTTTGTGCTTCAATGTTCATAGTCATTTCGATGTTTCCTATACATCATTTTGGTTTGGTAGGATGGCTTATTTTTACACGTGCCCATGTTTTTCGTCCTATTTTTACATAACACAATGATAGGCCCTTCATTCAAGTTGGTCATTGTGTTACCTTCCGCTCCCTCCCAAATTGCTAAATCTGCAGATGCCTCATTCAATTGTTTGATCCTTTTATGTGGTGTCTGGTACCGAGGCACATTTTCCATTTGGTTCTCAAAAAATCACGTGCCTAATCTTCCTAACAATATTTTGCACATCTCTATATGCCTTCCATACTAGAAACATCAGTGTCTACAAGAAGAATACCTACAACAATATCTAAGGCTAATCACCCTTTTAGTGGTTGACGACGCCTTTCTCATGGCCTATTCACTCAAATTCCAATCCCTATCTACCTATATTTTCACCTCGTCGTTATTATAAACCACATGTTCCATTGCGGGCCACACCAATTATGTTTAGTCATACACTAGTTTGGTCATCTTTGGTTATTATAAGTCCTTTCATGGCTCTGAGGCTACGTCAAGGTAGTTGTCGGGGTGGTGCGACAAGAGCATCCACTTCTTGATGTCGGTGTTTATTTCGCTGGAACTCTATCACTTACCATTTTGAATCTATTCCGCCTAAAGTGAGGAACAATATCCTTCAACTAGGAGCAAGGGAATTTGGTGGCAGACCATATTTCTTTGATATTGAAATCATTGAAAACACCTTCAGGTGGACTCCCGAGCCTAGGAAATTTCGCAAATGAAGACTTCACTTTCTCTATTCAGTGGCTTTGCACCGTCAACTCGAAACCAAGGAAACTCCAATGCTCGTTTTCAAGTCATAATATTAGACTAATAGTCTATGATGTCACTTGGTCACTCACTTTTGTATCTGCTATGTTTAGTTCTCTTATGTTCTATGGCGATCCATGTGTCTTAGAATTCTATATATGAACATTGTTTGGTTAGAATTCCCACCATGCATCAATGCAAGTAATTGTCAATGGCTACATAATTAAACAGTTTCCATGTATTTTTTGGTGTCCTTTTTGGCTAAACCTCAATGGAGGAGTAATGGTTGCTAAATCCAATTGTTAAGGCGACCCACAGAGTTTTGGGAAAACATTTTCTCTTAACGTCTTTATTTAACTTTTTAACTCATAACAAAATATACTACTTTAAAACACTTCTATTAAATTTTGTAAGTACAAAACTAAAATTGTAAAATAAATAAAATAAATAAATGAATGAATAACCGCCATCATTATTAGAAGAAAAAAAAAATTATATAAAACTTTACGCTTATGATAAACGAAAATAGTTATAATGATTCACTCGTAAAATTCAGCTTAATCGATTAAATCATCCTCTAAGTAATTCAGCTTAATCGATTAAATCATCCTCTACTTAGATAGAAATGGAATGAAGCACATATTAGAATACCACGAAATTAAATTAAAGTAGTTTTATTGTTTTGAAACCACACATTTTAGATATAAAGACAGGATCAAATAGCGCTCAATTTCAATTTTTTTCCTTCTGAATTTAAATAACTTCCAATTTATACAAAAAAAAATTTGTATAAATTCAACTAAAACATTTATAAACTCAGCTAAAACATCATGCGCCATACGAGTGATAAACATATGTGAGATGGTTCACTATCATGCAGTTATTTACCCTTCAAACCTTGAATCCGAAAATGTTGAAAAGCGAAAACCGTGAGATACAAGTAATGTGCAATGATATATGCAAGGACGCTGCCGCTGAGATACAAGTAATGTGCAATGACATGTACAATGACATATACAAGTTATGTGCAATGACATATGCAATGATAGTGTGATCTTTGTCGCAAGGCTAACTTTGACCACACCATACACGACATGTCACGATCTCTGTTTTTTTAAGAGAGAATTCAGTGTATATCACAATCTCCGATAGTGTGATCTTTGTCGCAAGGCTAACTTATTGACCACACCATACACGACATGTCACGATCTCTGTTTTTTTAATAGAGAATTCAGTGTATATCACAATCTCTGGTCCTGTGATCTTTGTCGCAAGGCTAACTTATTGACCACACCATACACACCTGTCACTTGAGGGTATCTCTTTTTTAAGAGAGAGAATTCAATGTATATCACAATCTC
>APFE031350211.1:2090-46849 GCA_000404065.3 Pinus taeda
CAGCATGTCTCCCAAGCATTCACCTTTGAAGCAAATCTCCCAAGTCAAAGAGGTCTCTCTCTCACATACAAGGCAACAAGCTCATGGCCTTCCTCAAGCTCAAAGCAATCCTCACACAACACACCAAATGCCTACAAAGAGCAGCACTAATGCACTAAGAATTCCTCAATCAAAGTCTATTTGTTCCAAAACTAGCTGCTCATGGGCAATGGAGGAGGCTTATAAAGGAGAAGGAGTCTCCATGAATAGGTAAAGGATGAGCTTTCCCCCAAGATAAGTGGATTGTCAGTCGAACAGACATGCCAGAGAAAGGATGGCGACCTCAACAATGCTAGCAACCAAGTCTGGAGGGATCTGGAAGGTTGGCTGTTAGAACAAATTCGCCCAAATAGGATCAGCACGGGTGAGACACTGGGCTGGCGCGCTGACATCGCAGATCAACTATAGAGGAGGTCTGGTCAGCACTCAACAGTACAAACGGAGGGCACGCTGTCCATAAAATTAGATCAGCGCGGAAAACACGTGTGCTTCTGCGCTGGCAGCGCAGCAACTACACTGGCCTCCGCCTGTCAGCGCAGTTATTTAATGAACAGACACGATGATTCATTTAACTTAGGCAAAGAGGGTTTTTTAGCCATTTCAAGGAGCATGAGCTTAGGCGAATGTGGTTTTATAACACAGTAGGGAGACTGACATGATGGCAGTGACATTTTACTGTGTAACAGTGCCAATGTTCACCTATCTAGTTTTGAGCAGCATGGTGATGTCTAGATTCTCTAGTTGCTGTCCTTAAACTTTGCGGTGACATTCAGTCTCTGGAATATTAATCTTCCTCAAGTCTTCGTCTTCTTCTTGAACTCTCACATTGTAGCACTCTAGCACGTGGCTCAGCTAGCTAGTCTAATAAGGTTGAATCAAATCTAGGAGATCCTGCGGTATCCTGAAGATCCTTTCCTTAACCTCCTGTAATGATTCATTAATATATTTAAATCCATCCTCAAAGTTGAACATCATAAAAAATTCTTGGCGCAAAACATCCCATTCTTCAGTGCCATGGCAGAGCTCTGTCTCCAAGTACCAATTCACCAATATAACATCCAAGGTATGAAAAAATATATGTACCCACTCCAGCTAAGGCTCTGCTCCATACAGTTCATTCCATTTGGAAAAATGTGTTAGAAAATTATATATCACAAAGAAATGGAACACATAAAATATTGCAAAAATATAAAAACGGAAAATTCATAAAACAAGAGAGACAAAGATATATGTGGTTCACCCAGTTTGGGCTACATCCATGGAGAAACAGATAGTCCTTATTTTATTATATTATCCAACAAACTAAAGAGATACAACCTACAACAGATCCACTGTAATTCCCTCTTTTCTCTTAATCTCCTCTCTCTTCCTCCTTAAGAATACAAATATACATAGACGTAATACAATTCCCTCATATATAGTGAGGGGTTGCCTTCTAGGGAAAAAAACCCTAAATTAAACATAACTTATACCATCAAATCTCCACTTAATGAACGGCCCAGATTGACTAGAAATTACTATACTTTTACAAGGCAATTTTACATCTATTCTTAGCTTCGGGTGCGCTACCCCCGAAACTCCCTGCCAAGGCGGGAATCCCAAAAGGTCGCAGTTGCCCCCGCTAGACCCCCCCTGTAGTGAATATTTTATTAGTTTAAAAATAGGGTCCAATGTGGCGATACCTTTGAATACAGAAGATACTCAGGCTCCACACCCAACAAAATGGTTGTGCAGGTCATTCCTCCCATCATATTTTTCTATTAGCACACTTGTGGGTGACCAAACCACACTCTCATCATCTTTCTATAAATGTGCCAATAATCAAAATTGTCCTTGTCTATGCCCCACCATCTCATAGGTGTAACGTGCAATGCTCAATCCAAATCCTAGAAGCGATGCTTCTTTGGCACTTCTCTCTTGAATGCATCCAAAAGGTTATCAACATCAGTTAAACCATCATAGTAAGGTAGATTTCTTACCTATGATGATACACAGTGAAACAACTTGGTCATCCTATTACAACGCAACATAGATACTTCATACAATCAATTCTGCTAGTGCTCCAACTCTTTGTTTGAATCTAATGTGCAGGAACTTTAGCGGTCCCATACAATATGCCCATCTACTATCAGAGTCATTCAATCCTTATCTCATGCCATTATCTTGTAAATCTAGTGCAAATCGTCATCACTTTCATAATCGTATACTAGTTCAGTATAGCACGGTTCTTCTACAGGGTCTAAGGGCACCACTACATAGAGTGATTTCTTCTCAAATATCATATTTCACTTCTTCAAATTGATTACCCCATTCATGTCAGTGGCCTAATCGATCCCAAGGAGCGTGGGGTAGGGATTTTTGTCATCCACAATTTCTATTACTTCAAAATCAGCTAATGCACTCACACCCTCAATATCAATGCTACTCCCTGCAATATTCCCATGGGGATGATTTTCTACTGATTTTCCATTCTTAACTAAATTAGAGACCACTATAGCATAGGTATCCCCATCCTCTTGCGTGTCTTTTTCGGTAAAACATTCACGTCTGACCCCAGATATAGAATAACTTGATCCATCTCATATTCTCCTATCTGCACGGTGAGCCTCTATCTCACGCCCCGTTCTCTCTTTATGCCTGCCAATCCTCCTGACTACGCATGGTTCATCAGTAGTGTTTTCCTTCGTAGTGCACCTATTGATCAGTTCCTATAGTCCCTTCATAGCCTTGCTATTGCGCAGTAGCTCCATACAAGTCTCTAAGAAAGTAGTAATCATGGAGGGGTCCATTTCTTTAGCCGACTTCTCCTGACTTCTTGATGTAGAGGCCTCAACAAAGCTTTTCTTTGCTTCCATAACCATTTCTCTTACACATTCTAGATCAAACCTGGTCTATTTTTCTGGCACTTTGCAAACCCACTCACCTTCTTCAAGCTACTTCCCCTTATCTTCACCAATCATCGTTCCACTCTGCAGCACAATATTTACCTTAGGATATTCCTTGCGAGGCTCAACCCTCATCATTTGCAAGTTATGAGTCAAATGATGAGGTTGCACCCCCTTTTCACATATCTTAGCTATCAATACTGAGAAATCTTCCATTGCATGGTCAAACTGAGTACAATAGCAGCATGACAGATGCATTGGATTTGGGAAGTCTCGTGTGTAGTGTCCTGGTCCCCCACAATTGTAACAAATTGCCTACCCTCGACCTCTACCAGGTCCTCCTCCACCTCGGCCTCATCTGTACCCCTAATAATCGCCTTGTGCTCCCCCCATGCCTTGGTTCAGAGGCTGGGTTTCTGCCCACACCCTATATGCAAGCGTTCTGTCCATCATTAATTCATAACTACAACAATTTCACTCATCATGACCCACAGACTGACATAAGTTGTAGAAGAGTTATTGCGGTGTTTGTATGAATTTCTGCAACAAATGCCAATTGTCTGTCACATGTTTTCTAGCTACCTAACAAATAGCACACCATAGCACGGCCCCTATACTTGGCCCTGTTGGAGCTTCCGGCCTCAGAGGCATTGCTCCCCCTGCTGCAACATAATTTGCAAAAACTGGATAGTGACATTTGTCATGCCCCTGGCTTTTGCACTTCAGGCACCAAACTTCTTCGTGCACCTCGGGCTGAGTTGTTCTATCTTTCTTCAGAATGAATTTCTAGACAAAGGTTTTGAAACTGTGCATGAATCTGCTGAACCCCCAAATTCGTATCTTGCATCGATGTCTCATGCAATCTCATTGCAATTTCCAGGGTTTTCGCCTGGGGCCCAATCTTTTCTTGTGATAGCGCAACCCTTAGATGAGGCAGGAGAAAAACCACAAACCACTCGCGGTGCCCATCAGTCAGATTCATGTTAGCTTCATGGATTGTACAATGTAATCTCTGATCCAAATCCCCGAGTGTCTCACTAGACTTCATCATGATCTCTTTGAATCCCACAACTGATTGCGCTTTAGACTTAGGTCTACTGAATTCCTTATTCAGCGCGGTCTCGATATCTGCCAACACAGACGTTGGGTTATAGTGTAGTACTTAATGTACCATGTTAGTGCACGATCCCAAATAACTAACCAATGTTTCTTTCTTCATTTTATCATCAATGATACCTTGTGCTTCCCATACAGCCTTCGCAATGAACCAAAACTGTTTCAGATCTTCATTTGCCAAGTCCTTGAACATAGGTAGCTTTAGTGAGTTCGCCATATTGGATGGTGGCAGAGGTGGCAGTGGTGTAGACAAAGGTGTATCCAGCAAGCGTGAAGATGGAGGTGACGTGGGTGGATGGGGTATTCGCCGGAACCCTTGCTTTATCAACTAAACAATGATCTATGGAGATGCCTGTGTTGCTTCCTTGTCATCACTTAGAGGAGGTTCAATTAGTGGGCTATATTCAGGGCATGCTTTTCCTTTTTTCTTGAATGTCCTTCCACTTCATGTAGCCCCAAACATCAAGGTGGTTGCATAACCTGCTTTTCACACAAGAGCATCTTAATCCAAGTATATAAGGACCTTAAATACTTACCTTGCGACCCCTTGAATAAGCGGCGCTTTGATTCACTATAACTAACCGAGGTATCGACTGCTGTTGCACAAAAATTGTCACTTTGACATTCTGCAATCAATGTGAGTCTATCACCACTCATACCTTCCTCCTTTGCAAGTCTTAATCCTAAATTCTTCATATCAAGCCTTGAAAATAAGAGAAAGACTTTAAAAATCTCTAAAATTCTGGTTTTGCACTTTCTCTTAGCATTACATGTGGTTCCACACCTATTGGTCATGTCCCCCACGCACCTGACCACTCTATATCTATGTTATGGGTGCGAACCCCTGTAAAAGTTAAAAAGGCGCAAGTACATTGTTAAAAACTCACTTTGAGTCATTTCTGGAAGCTTCTAGAGGGAATCTTGAGCTGGCAAGTTCGCTTTTTTAGGGTTCATGCATCCCATTCCTTAAGGAGCTAACCCCTTGATGTGAGGAGCTTATCCCTTTGAAGGAGGACTCTATCCCTTCAATGGTGGACCTGTAACCTCCTTCCTTTGCACTATAAAATGAAGCATTGCGCTGGTTACTTGGGAGGTTAAAAGCCAAATATTTTTTAGGGTGAACTTAGTCTTCCTAATTGAGCTTTTGAGAGGAGAGATTACATACCTTTTGATCTCATTTGGAAGAGAGTGAGGCTTGTCAAAGTATAGGAGATTCCTGTTTGGACCCTGGGAAGAGCTAGTACAGCATCAAGGCACCAAGGTTGTAAAGTTCTTCTATTTCAAGGTTAATACAATCAAGTTTATTTTTCTCAATAAGCCATGTTTTATGGTTTATTTCATGGATTCCTTGATCACCATGATGAACATGATTTATTATATTAGCTATACAGGTGTTATTTGATGTGTGCTTATTTGTGATTGCAGGTTCTTAAAAGGAAACTCTTTTGAAGCTGTTGGAGCATGGCTGCCACGAACTAGCATTGGACTTAAGGTAGGGTCTAAAACACATGTTTAGTTTTTATTAATGAATCACAATATGTTTAGAGAAAGGTAGATTTGCGTGTCTTGATTGTTGCTAGATATTAGTTGATACTAGGGAGATCAGTCTTATCTGCAAGAACGATTTATCTGGCCAAAAAATTGGCGACTCCGCTGGGGACTGGATTTGATTTCTTAATTTTCCTTTATCTTTGACATGAGAAACCTGATTTTTTGTTTCTAGTTTTTACTTGATGTGTGTGGGATTGGGTAGTTTTTAGGTTTTGCATTGTTTTTTGTTTTTTAGAAATTTTTAAGAGGACCGCACTTTCTGTTTATATTACAGTGCGAACCTCTCTGCACTGTTACTTTACTACATAGAGCGGCACCACATCTGGTTATGCTGGAAGCTTGCGAACACTGTCAAAGTTTTTGAAAAACCCAAAATGTTTTCGTCCAGTTAAGTTTAGGATTCTTAGCATCTACCAAGATCTCTTTTTTTTGTCAAAAAGCCTTGTTTATGAGTTTCTTTCAACAAATTCTTCATCTCATCAATCTCCATTAAGTTAATTGGGTGTTTTGAGTCTCTTTTTTGAGAAATTCTTAATTTGATTTCCTTTGGTCATTACTTCGAGGTTTGTCTCAGTCTTTTCACAATTTTGCATCTTTTTTCTTTTGTTTTTACTAAATTGTGTATGAGTGTTAATCGCCTTTAAGTGTTTTTATTTTTTGATCTTTGGAACTCTCACCCAATTTTCTTGATTTGCACTTGATTGGTTCTTAGATTACATTAGAATCATATTATGTTTGAGAATTCTCTTGCATAGATCACATTTGCATAGTTAAAATTCTCATTTTCAAAATATGAATGTGAATTGTGCATAGATTACAATTGCATAGTTTACATTCTAAAAAATAAATCATAGATTTAGATCAGTTTTCTTTGATTTGAATTTACATATTTTTATGCTTGTTTTTAACACACAAAAATAAAAATAAAAACTATTTTGGAATTGATTTGCATTAGTTTTTCTTGATGAAATTAGTGCATTAGAGAATTCATTATATTTCCTCTTAGTGATCAATTTTTTGCATTGCTGGAAGTGAATGGAAACTCTGTCCTTAATTTAGTTAGGATTCATTGAATTGAAAATATTACATTATCATATTCAATTGCCTTTAGTTTTGGGTCAGGTCATAACACCATTGATTTCATATCCATTTACCCTTTTGAGTAATAACAGCCTAAATAACATAGTGCTTAATTAAAATTCATCTAGTAATTTTTGCATTTTTAGGGCTCTTTCCACCAATCTAGCTTAGGCTAGTGTCTTGGAATAGGTTTTAGTTAACTCTCCAAGACAGTAAAACAAACAAGTAGTCAATATTGCGGTAGGAAAATATCCAATTGTAATTGATATAATCTAGGAAGCTCCTCTTAAAGGAGTCAATCACGAGATCATGTCCGAACCTTTGAGACAATCAAGTCTATCTCATTGGGAAAGATAGAAGATTTGTGCATATTAAAAATTGTAAACGTCAGATTAACCATTGTCGAGGAGCCTGGGGTCACTTGTTGGTAAACCTCGGATTGATCATGTCGAGGAGCCTTCAAGGGGATTGAGCTTTGTTACTCTGCCCTTGTGCGTGGATCGGATCATAGACTGTTCCCCCAGTTGTATTTGTTACTGTTGGTAACCTTAGTGACCATAATCTTAAGATTCCCTCCTAAGGTGACAGTGAAGGACGGGTCTCACTGTACCTGGAGAAGACGTCAAATAGACTCACTTGGACTCTTTGGGGGGTTCTCTTCACTCGAGATGGTTTTTTGAAGAAACTTATGCCAGTCTGTTTCATTAAGCAGGTTGTCGGGGTAATTGTTCCAACTGCCATTTCTATATTGAATTCTGCAACATTGGATTTCATCACCAACTAGTGTTTTCGGTATAGAAAGTTACTATTTCTATGTGGTTTGACTCCTAGATTTGATAGCACATGTTAATTTGTTTGTTTTTACTTTTAGAGACCATAGGTGTGAATTGTGAATTTTAATTGTTAGGTGTGAATTGTGAATTGTTAATTTTAGTTTTAAATTGTTAATAAAATTCACTGAAGTTGAATATAATGGCAACTGTTCTGGAATTTACCAACCACGGAACCCCTCTTAATGAGAATCCTAGTACTTTTCCTTACTTTGGAAATGTTGGTCCTCCTTATATGGCTACTTTGTCATTACCTAGATTTACAATAGGTTTATCGATATGGTTATTTTCAACTTCGTTGGCCCCAAATACTCCAATTGTTCCACCTCAATCGAATGCTTCACCTCAACAGAGTTCACCATCTCAACATCACCAACCTTCTGTTGACCCTTTACCTTCTCCGCCTAATATTTCTTCCTCCATTTCTTCCTCTTCACTTGGTAAAATCCTTGACGCTAGTAACCAGGTGGCTAAGAAGAAGAAGAAAGGGAAGAAGAATAAGAAGAAGCAAGATAAGAAAGAAGTCAACCAACCAACCATGGATGTAAGTGTTAGTTGTATTGAGGAAACCTCCAACATGCATCGTAAACCCAAATACCTTTGCAGGCTTTATAAGGGTGACCACTTCCTTGTCAATTGTCCTGGTATTCCAAAGATTTTAGAAGTATGGTTAGAAAAATCTCATCAACTTTCCATTGATCCATCAACCAATGATAGTCAGGTTCATGGGAAAAAGGGTAAAGTTAGGTTTCCTTGTAAGTTATGCAAAGGGAGTCATCAAACTCACATTTTCCCTCACATGAATGAAGTCTCAAAATTGTTGGAAAACCTTAATGTTCCACAACAAGAATTTCCAACTAGTTACCATAAACTTTCTCCCAACCTATTGTCAACTGATGAAGTGATTGATCTAATTTCAAGTACAGTCAATCCGACTCTGCCATTGGAGAGTGAAGCTCATATCACTCAGGTTGATGATCCATCAGTTGATCAAGTGGTCGATTCAATTTCACTTTCGATCGATCCCACTCTCCCTTTAGAGAGTGAACTTCATACCTCTCAGGTTCTTCTTGTTACATCAGATTCTTCTACACTGGGGCGCATTTCACCTGTTTCTACAGAACCCCCTTCAAGTACTGAGGTCTTTTCCTTTGATTGGAATAGACTGCTAGAACCTTGTCTTCCTTCCTCCATCCCTTTCCAAATCATTGTCAAGGCTGGTGGTAGGGACATACACCGTACATAGGTAGATGAAGGTGCTTCTGTTAGTATTTTATCCTCAACTACTTGGAAAGCTTTGGGTTCCCCTCAACTTGTGCCTATTACGCAGAATCTGAAAGCTTTTAACAAAACCATTAGTGAACCTTTAGGGATCCTTCCTAAGCTTTCTATTACCTTGGAAGGCAAAACTATCTATATTGATCTTATGATAGTTCGAGGTCCCTTGGATTTCAATTTACTCCTTCGGCACGACTATGTTTATGCAATGAAAGCTATTGTATCGACACTCTTTCACGTGATGTATTTCCCTCACAATGGAAATATTGTGACTATAGAATAGCTTTCGTTCCCTAGTCTTGTTTCAACTACCAATAATATGACACCCCTAAATGTTCCTGATTCTAAAGTGGTATCTACCCCGCCACAAGTTAATTATGTGGCAACTGGTCCCATGTTTTCGGTTACCGATATAAGTGAGCCTCTCATTGTTTGCTCATCTTCCTTTGATTTAGATCTGGTAACTGACATGGAAAACTCTATGGGATTTCTTGAACGCAATGTTCTTATCCCTCTTGAGTCCCTTGACATGTGTTCCTTCTAGAGAACTATTCTTCCTTCTGATGAAGATCTCTTGGAAGCCATGATCAAACTGTGTCCATTGACATGTCTTTCTTCTAGTTGGAAGCCATAATCAGTGAGTTTGAGGAAAGTTCCTATTACTGAGTCAACCTCATTAAAAAATGAATCAGGTATGAAGACAGTTCTTTTCCTGTGTCAACCTCATTTAAAAGAAAATGAATGAGTAGGTTATATAGGTAGATTGTAGAGAGTAGACTCGAGGATAGTTTCTTCCTGTCTCAACTTCATTAAAAAATGAAACTAGGAGGCGAGGATAGTTTCTTCCCGTCTCAACCTCATTAAAAAATGAAACTGGATGTCACGAGGATAGTTTGTTCCTGTCTCAACCTCATTAAAAAATGAAACTAGGAGGCGAGGATAGTTTGTTCCTCTCTCAACGTCATTAAAAAATGAAACTGGATATTGTGAGGATAGTTTCTTCCCATCTCAACCTCATTAAAAAATGAAACTGGATACTGTGAGCATAGTTCCTTTTCTTGTGTCAAGCTCGTTAAAAAGTGAAACAAGGAGTCATGAGCATAGTTCCTTGTCTTGTGTCAAGCTTGTTAAAAAATGAAACAAGGAGTCATGAGCATAGTTCCTTGCCTTGTGTCAAGCTTGTTAAAAAATGAAACAAGGAGTCATGAGCATAGTTCCTTGTCTTGTGTCAAGCTTGTTAAAAAATGAAACAAGGAGTCATGAGCATAGTTCCTGGTCTTATGTCAAGCTCGTTAAAAAATGAAACAAGGAGTCTTGAGCATAGTTCGTTGTCTTGTGTCAAGCTCATTAAAAAATGAATCAAGGATTTTAGAGCATAGTTCCTTGTCTTGTGTCAAGCTCGTTTAAAAAATGAAACAAGGGTTTTGAGGATAGTTCTTTTCCTATTTCAACCTCTTTAAAAAATGAAACAATTCCCTTTTCGATCGAATCTTTTCAGGAACTTGAAGGTAAACCTTCATTTCATCCACCTGGTTGAATGCAATGAAGCTTGGGGGGCATGTACCTCTATTTGCGTCGTTATGCTAGGGGCATGCGAAATTATAACAAGCACAGTTTTTCATTTCAAGTTTGTGTAAACATGAAACTGAATTCAAGCAAAGTTCTCTATGGTTCAAGCTTGTGTAAAAATGAACCCATACCCGATTTACATCTCGTGATTTCCATCTTTATCGACTAAATATGAGCCTTGGTTGTTTCCATTCCATCTCCCCATCTCTTTGGTGGATCATATGCTTTCACTTGGTTGTTTTTCCTTTCCTGAGGGACCGCAGTTATGAGTGGTTTTGTTAGCCAACCTCTTGACCATTACATGTTTTGATCAGTTCCACCTTGCCGGAACCAGTTGCTACCCTTTATACCACTCATTCCTCTAGGACGAGTCCTCTTTAAGCTCTTTTATGACTCATAAAATATGAAAATATTGCTGATTTTTTTCCTTTTTAAACTCATTAAAACGGAATTAAAAAGATGGTCCACTTATAACTCTTTTCTGGCTGTATTAACATGAAAATATTGCCAGACTTTTGTCGTTTCAAGGTTGATATTGGTAATAAAACAACGTGTTTTCGATCGCTTTTTTACTTTTTCGGATTGAAGGCACTAATTATGAAAAGTACTCCTTGATCGTTATGATCAAGCGGTTCTCTCAAGTATTATTTTATACTTTTTCGGGCTTGGGGGACACAAATTTACGAAAAAGGACAACCATGGAGTTTTCTTAAGTTTTTCTTCTGACTCCCTAAAATTGAAAAACACCGAGTTTCTCCTATACTGGACTCATTAAAGTTTAACAGTAAAGGACCTGTTCAATTTCAAACAGGAACGTACCACTCCTTCTTAGGGTTCGGATTTTAAACTAAGTTGGACTCATCCGAAGGATGAGCTTATAATCAAGCAAATGTTATCCTCCTCAAGATTGTCAAAAATAAAGAGGTACTTGCCAAAAATGGTGGGGGAAAAGAGAGAAAAATGAACCTATTTGTTATACTTTGTGTTTAGAAAAGTAGTTAACCACTCTTGAACATGACGCTTTTTGTTCATATGGATTTGGAAATCTCTTGCCTAACAGTTAATCAAACCATATTGAAAGTCTTCATCTGGTTTTTGGGTGTTAGCTTTGGGTCAATTATCACCAAACCATCTGCGGTGTCCTTATATGTTCAAGAGGTTAGTTCAAATAAACCATTCATTTGCAAAATATATGTCATCCATCTTGACCATCCCTGAGTTAGTCCTTACCAAATACATTTCTTCAAAACTTGATCTATGATTTCGTGTTGTGGGCTTGCCTACGACGAATCGCTTTCTATCGACTCCAACTCATTATCTAGAAAGATGATCTAGAAATTGTCAGTACCTTGGAATCTGCATGCCTCAATGGCAGGTTTCTCGCCTTTGATGACAGGTTGCATCATTGACCTTTGATCAAAGGATTCTGTGACGTGTTCGACATCGACTCATTTATTCACATTTCATGGATTGTACTGAGTACTTTGAGGGCCATTACATTACTGGTGGTTCCTCTCACACTTGTTAACAGTTTACATCATTGACTGGTAATCAAGTGGTTTCTACCATGATCGACTTCGACACATTCATTCACATGGCTAGAATCGTACTAGTTCGGGAAGAAGAAATCAACACCCTGGATCTAGTTTCCACCATCCAGGATGCGAGGAATTTTGTTATTCATTATACAGTGGGCTATTGATAAACAGATGGTTGTGCCCATACTGTGTCTACATATGTCTATACCTGTGATGTATTACGAAATCATTCCTGTATCAGAGCAGTTTAGATAGTTTTCTTGTCAGTTTTGATCTGTATGGGAATGCCTACCTCAGCGATGATATGTTCATATATATATTTTGCATTGAATTTTTTCATAGGTTCCGACCGGGGTATCCACAGGAAGATCCTTGAAATGATAAAGTACTTCACTCTTCTTAGATGACAAAACCATCCTCATCTATTATAGACTTCGCACTTTAGGGGGCAATCTGTTGCACAAAAATTGTCACTTTGACATTCTACAATCAATGTGAGTCTATCACCACTCATACCTTCCTCCTTTGCAAGTCTTAAACCTCAGTTCTTGATATCAAGCCTTGAAAATAAGAGAAAGACTTTAAAAATCTCTAAAATTCTGGTTTCGCACTTTCTCTTAGCATTATCTGTGGTTCCACACCTATTGGTCATGTCCCCTACACACCTGACCACTATGTATCTGTGTTATGGATGAGAACCCCTGTAAAAGTTAAAAAGGCGCAAGTACATTCTTAGAAACTCACGTTGAGTCATTTCTAGAAGCTTCTAGAGGGAATCTTGAGCTCGCAAGTTCACTTTTTGAGGGTTCATGCATCCCATTCCTTAAGGAGCTAACCCCTTGATGTGAGGAGCTTATCCCTTAGAAGGAGGAATCTATCCCTTCAATGGTGGACCTGTAACCTCCTTCCTTTGCACTATAAAATGAAGCATTGGGCTGGTTACTTGGGAAGTTAAAAGTTGAATATTTTTTAGGGTAAATGTTGTTGGAACTTAGTCTTCCTAATTGAGCTTTTGAGAGGAGAGATTTGTTAGAAAATTATATATTACGGAGCAATGGAACACATAAAATATTGTAGAAATATAAAAACAGAAAACACATAAAACAAGAGAGACATAGATATACGTGGTTCACCTAGTTTGGGCTACGTCCACCCCGAACAACCAGTCCTTCCTTTCTATTATCCAGCAAAATGAAGTGACACAACCTACAGTAAATCCACTGTAATATCCTCTGTTTTCTCTCACAGTCTCACCTCTCTATTTCTCACTCGCACACAAAATACACATCTATTACACAGCCTCAAATACAATGCCCTCATACAAAGAGAGGGGTTGCCTTCTAGGGCAAAAAGCCATAAATGAAACATAAGTTCTACCGTCAGATCATCCACCTAATGAACGACCTAGATTGACTAGAAATTACTATACTTTTACAAGGCAAATTTACATCTGTTTTTAGCTTTGAGGGCGCTGCCCCCGAGCCCCCGCCGAGGGACCACTGGCCCCTGGACCCCCCAGTCGGGGGGGATTGGCCCCCCGGCCCCCGCGGGGGGGACAAGTCCCCCCCATGTGGAGTGGTGTACAAACTTCCTGGGGTATACATCCGGCTGAAAAAAAGACCTCTGAACAATCATGCTCCACACACAACAAGATTACATACCTTTTGATCTCATTTGGAAGAGAGTGAGGCTTGTCAAAGTAGAGGAGATCCTTGTTTGGACCCTGGGAAGAGCTTGTACAGCATCAAGGCACCAAGGCTGTAAAGTTCTTCTATTTCAAGGTTAATACAATCAAGTTTATTTTTCTCAATAAGCTATGTTTTGTGGTTTATTTCATGGATTCCTTGATCACCATGATGAACATGATTTATTATATTAGTTATGCAGGTGTTATTTGATGTGTGCTTGTTTGTGATTGCAGGTTCTTAAAAGGAAACACTTTTGAAGCTGTTGGAGCATGGCTGCCAGGAACTAGCGTTGGACTTAAGGTAGGGTCTAAAACACCTCTTTAGTTTTTATTAATGAATCGCAATATGTTTAGAGAAAGGTAGATTTACGTGTCCTTCTTGTTGCTAGATATTAGTTGATACTAGGGAGATCGGTCTTGTCTGCAAAAATGATTTATCCAGCCAACAACTGCTAACTTGGTCATGAACCCTCCTATGATATGATCGAGTCAATATCGACAGCACATGCGATCTTATCTTTAGAGGCTTCTAATCTCCACACTAACTCTGAGGTCCAGACTATTGGACTGTCAAACCTCCACCTTCCTTGGTCGTCTACCAATTTCGCAATCCACTTGTACAATTCAACCAGGAAGGAATACAATAAGATCTTGTGTATTTCCGTGTATAAGTATCTATCCAACCACTAGTCTTTTGTCAATCATAGATTCATGTTCTCTTGTTTCATGCATTTGTGGATCTTTTTTTCCCAGTAGCCTTCGATCTCCTTCTTAGTTGGATTCCAGTGATGTGACATCATACATCTCATTATGCATATCTCAGTCCTCACAATAGAACCATTTTTTGGATTGATGGGCCCTGACCCAGGTTTGGCGTTAATTACCCAAGCAAATCCCTACACTACTGTCCCTTTCTGCATCAGTCAGTGGAGCACAGACTGAAGTCTCACCAGAAGTAGTATGGGGGAATGCAGGAACCAAGTTTCCACACCCTTAGATAGTTGTGATGCCATTCTATACCCTAACCCTTCCTTCACATAGACCAATGAGCCCCTTAGGGCTTATCTATATACTTCTCTTATTAGGCTTCAAGACCTTTGTGAAGGTTTGAAATTGTCCTTTGCGTACCCTGAATAGGAAGTTCAGACACTTATGCACCTATGTAATTACCCTTACTTCTATGTCTACCCAGTTTAGTTTAAGTATTGGCTAACTTCAACATGCATTATAATTATCTTCGCATAAAAAATATTCTTACTTGCATTCATATGACAAAGAAAAACACACAGATTCATGCATCAATACAACATTAAATCATAAACCTAGTATTCAACTTAACACAAACACATACATTCATAACAGAAGTAAACTAGCACATACATATGTATATCCAGAATAATTCTCTTTATTAATGGTTTAGATCTTCAGTATAGACTTTAACTTCCCTGCGCACACAACTGCAGGGTTCCATGCACTCAGCTTCATATTTCCACCCTAGGCCTCTGCGCACACAGTTACAGAGCCTCTTTCCTATGCTAAGACTCTTCGCTCTTGGCTCTCATAGACCCATTACATCAATCAATTGCCCAAAAACTTACTAAGAGCTTCTTAGAATCTTTTATGACTCTTCCTTTTTATACATTTCCATGCTCCGCAGAAGAAGGGTGGATCTCATAAAGCCGACAAAAGTTACCTAAACTAAGGGTGGAAACCTTATTTGACTCTTTGTATATTTTCTTTCCACGACCAAAAAATGTGGAGACTGTACATTCTTTATACAAAACATGTGCCTTTAGCCCCAAAATTTGGGATTTTAACCCCAAAATTGACCCTAGGGGACCCATTCCCAACACTCCTCCTGTATATTTTTGTATTCGTGCAGAGGCATCTCGAATTGTGCTCCTCCCCTTAGATGATCCTCTAGAGCATCTTAGATAGAGCTTTACAATTTCAGTGAATGGTTCCTATGATATATCCCCCTTCCCTAATAGTTTTAGGGTGTCAAGGTAGTTGTCCTTCATTCCTATGATAAATATAGTCTTCAAGATTTCACGGTCAAAATCGTTGTGTTTAAGCCTCTCCAGATTATAGTGAAATCGCTCTACAAATTCTCCCAGGCTCTCATCCTCCTTCTGTTTCATTCTAAATTCCTCCTCCCTTAAGTCCCTAGTTCTACAATAGTCTTGGTACTTTGATAAGACTGTCTCCTTCATATTGTTCCATGTTCGAATAGAAGCGGAGCCCAGTCCAATGAACCATTTCAAGATTGCCCCTTTTAAAGTAGCAGGAAATAATTTCAATTTCTAAGCATCTGAGCTATAATCATAACTTCTGCATAAGACATCAAATTTAAATAAAAGGGTGTTTGGATCTTCCACAATGATCCCTTGGAAGGATGGTAAGGATGATAGAGAGATATTTTTCATAGGAGCTTCACCTCCATATCCTCGATTTGAAACTCAAAGGTGGTGATGGTAGCACCTATTTTAGGATTGTTGTCATTGTTGCCCCGCATGACTAATCCTTCTAATCCTTGGTGTAACAATCGTCTTTAAAATTGTTGTTATGATGGTCTTGCAGGTGTGATTGATGGTTCAGGTATCCTTGGGGCTAGTTGTTTCACCACACTAGCTATATCTAGATATTGATAAACCAAGAGGTGCTCTCTGTCTCAGGTATTTGATGTTCCCCTTAGTTTCCCCTTGTCCCTTGGTCCTCAAATTCTACCTGCTAGCTTCCCCTTGTGGGTCCTGGATTGGATTCTTGATCTTGGGAGTGCGGGTGCTAGCTATAGAATTATATGGCCCCAAGATAGAGGAATCAGAGGTTTCTGCCCTTGTTATGGGAGTAATGGCTTTTTGTGGCCCTGTTTCCCTTACACCCCCTTGAGAGCTTGTCTGTTCTTTTTATGCCATAGATATTATTTCCTAGATAAATGTTTTCCTTCCCAAATCTACACTCTTCTTTTCCTTTTTACGACCCGTTTTTCCTGTGACTAATTAGAGTGGGGGTAGTTTTGGAATCTTTATAGTTCCTACAGTTGCACACATGGACCCTATATGTATTAATTCACACTCTAAGCGTCTTAGTCTTTGATAATGGTGAGCCCACCTAGGTATATTAGAGTGATGCACAGGTTCTTACCTCTCGTCTTACTGCCCAACGACTGAAGAGCTGAAAACACGCTAAACGAAACACCAAAATTCCATGCCCTAAGTTACCTAGTGGTCATAATGGTGAGCCAACCCAAATATGTTAGAGCAATGTGCAGGTTCTTACCTCTTGTCTTACTACCCAACGATTATGGACTAGGAACATTCTATCATCAAACAAACAAATTCGTTAACTGTATCGTCAACTGCCATCCCCAACAGTGGCGCCAAAATGTTTTAATCAATCCTAATTGACCAAGACTACAACATTTAATTGTCAACCCAAGGTAGGTCTTACTATTTCAATGGAGTTCACACTGTTTGTGCCGATACACTACAGCCAAGAATGAAAAAAATGGAAAGAACAGTTAAAGATGTCGCTGAATCAAATTGCTGAATCAAATCATTCATGTAGAAATAAAAACACTCCACAGAATTGAAATCACACTTCACAACTACCAAAGTAAGGGCGCACCACACAATGACTAATATCTACTCCAGCTGGTTACTACCATTATGTTGATTAACTTAGTGTAACAACATGATATAAATTGGAATGGAAGCCAATGTAATTCACAATTTGTACAACAACATCAAGAAACCATATAACAAATAAGGAAAAAAGAATGTACACTACCTCTACCATTGTAGTCCTGGCCAAAGAGGAGGGCCCTTCCTCCTTAGCAGGGGTGCAGGAATAACATGAAAGTAATTAAAGATTCAGTTGAAGAGCAGTAAAAACATCACCATATTGACTAATATTAAAAATAATTCAGAGTTACAGAAGCAGAGTAACAATACTCTTCTATATGCTATCCTTGTACATAGGAAATCGAGTTTCTTTTATAGTTATTACATGCTCGAAATTAGAAACATATCAGTCATGAGAATCTCATGATTCTCATTCTGATAAAAAATAAAAGTAGTTACAACCTATTTCTAAAGACAAATATATATTATTTAGGATGCAACCACTTGGGTCTATGATTTCCAAAACAAAAAATTCCTAATGCTGACAATTGTTATGTGGAATTGTACCCACACTTCCCTGCTCTGGTGCAACAACATCCTACGAGTGAATAGTGGTTTGGGATGTTACAACAATCACTGGCGACAAAACCCTTGGTGTAACAATGGACCTTCGTATCAGCGCGTAGTGTAACAGCATCCTGTAACAACATTCAATGTGTAATAGCAACCTGTAACAGCATACAAGGTGTAATAGTGAACTCCTCTACCCTGATCTGTAATTGATCAATGCTACTTGTTTACTCCATAGCCTTGTTCTCGCGAGCAACACCTGAAAAAGGAGAATAGTTTCCAAAATACTCCTCCAATTCTCACCCCAGTTAGCCACAAGAAGGAATAAAGTATCGTATTATTCAGTAAAATACAACAAAATAACATGATAGTAGAATAGGTTATAAAAGTGATAAAAAGGGTGATTAATCATGGAAAGTTCATAGGCCTAGAGAATAAGAGGATAAAAACTGAGGAAAGAGGGTGAAGAAAATAGGTAAAAAGTCACACCCAACACTTATGCTAATAAAAAATGACTAAAAATAACAATAAAATGTAAAATAACATGATTTCCTCATGATTTTCTATCAGTGAAGCAAATCAGTAGGCTGAATATCTGCATTCACTAATTCCTCTCTCACTTGATTCACTTTCCTTAGTGGTTGAATTTCACTTTGAGTGAGCTGTTACAATGCCTTCCTTATCGACCCAAGTTGTGAAGGTAGGCACAAATCAGTGTACTAGCTAATTTCCACCTACCCATATTCCTTGTTCTTCAATTGAATCTTTGCAACCCATCAAACCTTGAACTTAGCTATAGAATCATACATCAGTTATAGAATTGTTGTAATTCAGTAGCTTAAGTAAATATTGAGTTAAATAATAAAGACAATTGATTTTATGAAATAGAATATGATTATGTACTTGTTATGCCATCAACCTTGTAAAATGATACCCAAATTAGAGTTATGAAGGTCAAAAAGGGGAGAATGGAATATAATAAGATTTTCAAAAAGAGGTAATTTTTTGGGCTCAACATTCCACCACATGGAAGACATTGCATCTCCTCATGAAAAATTTCAAAATTTGTGATTTTTTTTTCTATCACTAAGTTTCTTCGTATACATGAGCAAGGAAATCAAAGTTAGTCCTTTTTCCTTTCTTGATGGTGACTACCATCCTTAGTTTCTTCATCAAAATTATGTGGTGTAGACTTATAACCTTCCTCTAAAGAATTTTTTTTTAGATATTAATTTCTTATTTTTCTTATACCATAAACCAAGATGTAGCAGGATGTTGTGATTTTGATTTCTCTGGATTTCTTTTTGTTCCTTTACTGTTTCATTCTCCTGCTTCAAATGTCTATTCAATATTTCCAATTCATAAATTTCTTGCTTGAGGGTGTCTTCAACTTGGAGTTCTCCTGAAATATTAGAATGAATTCCTTCATTTTATTTTTGGTTTGAGGATGATGCAACAAATTTACCTATAGCCCTTCTTTCCAAAGACTCTATATAATCATAAATTTCCTGTTGAACAGGATCGATCTCTGGAGTTCTTCTAGCTGGATTGACAACTAGTGATGGAACTCTAGGTTTCTCTTCTTCTTCTAAATTGAAAAATTATGGATATTGTTGAGACTATGCATGTAGTGTTTTATTCAGCCTTGCACATTTTCTGACAATTGATGGCAGTTATTCAGTAGTTTGGAGATGGTTTTTAACTTCAACTTGCTTTGTTTCTTCTTTCGATGAACTTTCTCTTTTATTGTTGGCTATCTTTCTTCTAACATTCTTCTACTTAAGAGTTTCTAACATGTTTATAAGAGATATTTCATCATTAGAATACTACTCTTGCTATGTTTCTTGTGCAGTTGAGTTTTCTTTAGGGTTTGAGAGAAATTTTCTTCTACTCTTCCCGGGCTTACCGCTAGGCTCCTATTTTTATGCTTCCTTTAAATGATTTCTAATTAAAAAATTTCCCCAATTATCTTCTATGTTTCTTAGATGGGCCTCAATTAGGAATTTCACTAGGCCATGATAGTATACGACATTATCCATAGATTGTATCTTCCTTTGAATATTACCAGCCATCTTTCTTAAGCTATGAAGTAGGAAATATGGTAGGTTAATTTCATTCTTGTCAAGAAAATTCATAATTAAGCATGCATGATAAAAGAACATGTTACAAAATATTGATTCACAAGTTATAACCTATTTGAATGATCAATAGAAAATTCCTCCACCTATTCTTCAAAGCAGTGATTGGTATTCCGTTTTTAAACATAGAAGAATCCATACCTAGATTCCTGAGGAAAATTTCCATTCTTTCTCTTCAATCTTTCTGTTCTTGAACCAACTCTCTCTAACTCTTGGTAATCTGGTAGCTTCTACTACGAAGGAAACTGCTAAAACCAACTTCACATCCCCAAATTTCTGCTTCAATGCCATTGTATTCCCTAGCGAAAGACTTTGTCATCTCTTTCTCGTGACCATTGAATTTATCCATGAATTCTAGCCATTGTGCCTGCTGCAATAATTGTCTAACCTATCGGTATACTTCAAGAAATTAATCCCATTAGACTCTAATCTTACAATGACTGCCATGTTAGAGAAGCTTAGCCCATAATTTCTCTTTCTACGAGGTTAAGGAGTGGAAGGAATTCGAGTAAGGACTCAATCAGAGAAACAAAATTTAGGTGAGGGCAATCTCGACAATGAAATAAGGCTGAGTAAAATGGAAAATGGAAGTATTGTCCATGAAGTGGAATGATGAATGGAGAGGAGAGGGAAAATTTCAAATTATATCAAGGTTCATGACCAACTTGGTTGATAAGACATAGATATTTCCGTTAAAACCGAAGCCATGTGAGAGTAATAAGGGTAATAATTATTCAGTATGGAAGTAGAAATGGTTACTCATCATTTATTTCATAACTCAAATGTTTTACCTTCATTATATAACTTAATATCTACATACCTTAGGTATTTTCCTTACTGATTTTTTATTTGTCTTTTTGTAGGTTGTACTCCATTTCTCTAGCTGTAATCTTCACTGAAGTTTCTTTAGCCATGATCTCCATTTTCCAAGGTCACAACCTGTCAAGTCAGCTGTAAATTCTATCAAAGCTGCAGATTGTTGACAATTTTGTAGCTGCATTATTTTTCAAAATAGAAAAGAGGAATAAAGAGAAAATGGCACTAGAAGAGGGAAAAGAAAATCTAAGCTGCCAAGAACTCTTGGTTTCCAACCTAAATTTTTTGTATAAACATGCCAATAATGTTGGTTTTCATGTTTATACATTTTTATTTTTTTTGAAAATAAAGTAAAAGGCTCAGTTGGAGAGGAAGAAGAATATTCCTTGACCAACTTCAAATCAAGATTATCTTGCAGATTTGTTATAAATTCTTCCCTTGTCAATGGTTTATGATATATTTCTAATCTGTGACCATTTACAAGGAAGGATACTTTTTCTTCATCAATAGTTTTGATTCTAACTACTCCATTATCAAAGAAAGTTTCAATATAATAAGGACCAAGCCAATGAGTTTGAAATTTTACTTGAAAATACTTTAAATTTTGAATCAAAAATCAATGCCCAATCACCAGGCTGAAATTTTCTTTCTTTGATAAACATATCATGCCAGCTAGATCTTTGTTGTTGGATTATATTGGTTCTATGAATAGCATCCTATCATATCTCATCAAGTTCATTTAATTGCTCCATTCTTTGTCTTTGGGATTCTGATAGATCAAGACCCAACTTGGCTATTGTTTCAAAATTATTTATTTGGAACTCAATAGGAAATAAGACTTTCTTTCCATAAACAAGTTCATAAGGAGTGTGTCCTATTGTATTTCTTGATGTGGTACGATATACGCATAAACTTTCTAGAATATTCTATGCCCAATCCCTTCTTTACAGATGTAGAGTCTTAATAAGAATTGCTTCAATTAATTTATTTATAGATTTAACTTGTCCACTGGCTTGTGCATGATATGGAGGTGACTTCCTATGTTTGATTTTGTACTTGTTGGGGCCTTCGTTTTGAATTTTGAAGTTTTGTGGGAAACAAGGTGAAGAACAGGTGGCGGGAGCACTGTTGAGTTGCAAAGATGATAGTCGTGGATGGAGGCAAGGACATACAACAAGCAAGAAGTTGTGGCAAGGTGGTGAGAGAAAACAAGACTAGCTGAGTGGACAAGCAGCCAAGGGAAAGGGCAGTCGAACAGAACTAGTAGTGGGGATGGTAGAAGAGAAGATAAAAGCAGAAGACAACAAGGGAAAGGGGTTGGTATCCAACAGAAGTCAGGAGTTTATAAGAACAAGGTCTCAGTCACCTTAGTAGTCATAGAAGGGCCACAGCTAGACTCAGCGAGAGGTTTGAGGCATCCCATTTTTATATCATTCCATGTATTTGATGAAAGGCTTTGTGCCTTATGTATTTTGTATTGAACCTTCCTTATGTTGATGTTAATGAATGAATGGGATAGTTTGGATGTTATATTATGGTCACATGTATCGTTCTAATTTATGGACCTGATCAAAATTTTAATTAATGAGTGTTTTCTTCATGAATATAGTGATCATAATACTATGATGTTGTGATGAATGATATTTTTAAAATTGATGGTTGATGTTTGAATCTCCCTTGATACCTCTCCAGCCCTTCCTATCTTCGGTTGTAGCATGCCTCAGGTGAGACTCAATATGCGTTAGGTAAGGTGAAAATGTCAGCATTTTCCTAGATTGCAGTAGAGCCTTGTTGGCCCCTTGTGCCTGGACCCAGGGTCTCTTCCTTGATAAGAATTTTGTGCCAACAAATGGTTTTGTTGCCGAGACCATAAATCACAAGAAGTGGTTCAAAATATGGTATCGAGGATCTTTAAGAAGGAAATAAGAGATTGGTGGGATAATCATGTGGATTAGTTCATGTCAAAGCAGGCCACCCTTTGAAATCGATCTACCTCTAAGGTGAATGAAGAAATATTGTACTCAAAGGTTGAAAGCGATCAGTACGAGATCTTCTGGTGTAAATTCCTGGAGGAGTTGTAAAACTAGTTACAAAGACTAAAAGTAAAAAACAAGCTGGAAGGACCGATGTTACTATGTCATGATTGCGTCCCCGCAGATCTCGTGATGCTCCAACCCTTGGATAACGACCTAACAAGGGCAATATATTTCTAGGTACAGACTACCACAGAGGGGTACATGGTCAATTTTGCAACAAAGAGCTACCAATCCTTATTGAAAGTAGATGCAATGTTCAGATGGAGGCTAAGAGGAAAACTTCTGAAAGAGGTACCCCTTTGGATTAAGATGTTGATGGTGGAGGAAGGTTTGATACCTTACCAAGGAGTGAGTATGGTAGCATAAAACCCCAATGTTGAGGGATTTTGCTAAAGGAATGGATATAAAATGATCATGAAGAGCTAGAGATATCAGAGCACAAAGGAGAGCACTGATATTAGAAAAGTGGCAAGAAAGAGTGGTATATGCATTGAAAGAGAGAGACGAAGGACCCCACAATGAAGGAGTGGTGCTAGAGGGTCTGAAGGAGAGAAGTAAGTTGGTAAAGTACCCAAAGCAAGAGAGGGACATCGATAGGATAGACGAAAGCCCGGAGAAAGATAGGAGTCCTCCCTCAAAGGTTGCGAAGAAGGTGTAAAAAGGAAGTGATTATAGCAATCACAAGGAAGAAATGGAATATGAGATGTACAATGTGATGAGGTGATTGTCTATGGAGAATGAAATGCTAGATGAAATATAGCAGCCGAGCCGAATCCTCAATGTTCAAGTAGTGTTCACCCTGACCTTCCCCTCATGCTTCACAATAGCCCTGGTAAATTTGTTTATAAGTTACTTAAAATGATACGTGTACACAGTGTGCATGTGGGTTTTGGCACATATAATAGTAGTGGGACTAACAGTTCAATAACCTAGGATTGCAAGGATCTCAACATTGGGCTACGTCCATCGCATTGTTGAACTGGGTTCATCCAGCATCTTGGAGAGCTCACTAAATACTAGACAATGTGAAGTTGATTGAATTCTAGACTACCCTGAGGGAGAGAGCTTTAAGGTGCTTCATCAAATGGATGAAGCTGAATCAGAATCCCTCCATAGATGACATCAACAAGATATTTGTGCAAGAGTTTGAACTACCAAAAATAGATCAACAAGGACTATTGGAACGATGGGAGATCAAACAAAACAAAGGAGAGACTAATTGGGAATTAATGCAGAGGTTCAAAGATGAAATTAGAAATTTAAGCTATACAATAGATGCCAATCACCAAAGGGATTGTTTTATTAAGGCACTCCTACCCCTTACTTGGACCCCGTTAACACAACAAAAGATAAAAACTCTCCAAGATGCTATGGAGCAAGCAACACATAGAGGCTATGGCAGGGTAACCCCATGAGTATCGGGGAGGAATGGGATCTTAGGATCCATCATCATGGGCCTCCAAAACCAGATCATCAGTCTAACGAAGAAATTAAAAGACTTAAAACTAGTTCAGTTAGTGAGACCCAATGTATGGTGCACTCACTACCTAATATAGGGTCATGTAGCGACTGAATGCCCAAGGCTGAGAGGAAAAAGTAGTTTAGTGGTCCTTAAGCTGGAATCCACTAGACTACTATGAGGTCTGTAGAAGCTATGGACACCTATTGTAACTATTTCCAATATTGTAGAAGTACTCCAATGTACCCAACAATAACTACTGTGAGTTATGTGCATCCACGACCCACCAGACCAACCCGTGTCAGGTGTTGGATGCCTTGGCAGAGCAATTGGACTAGTCGACATTCAAGATTAATGAAATTGGTCATGGAGAACGGGGAGGATGTTAGAAAAATATTATATATGACAGAGAAATGAAATACATATAATATGCAGAAAAACACAAACACATAAAACCAAAGAGACACAGATATACATGGTTCATCCAGTTTGGGCTACGTCCACCACGAACAGCTAGTCCTTCCTTTCTATTATCCAACAAAATGAAGAGACACAACCTACAACAGATCTGCTATAATATCCTTTATTTTCTCTAACAGTCTCACCTCTTTGTTTCCCACTCGAAGAATACACATCTATTAGAGAACCTTAATACAATGCCCTCATACAAAGAGAGGGGTTGCCTTCTAGGGAAAAAAACCCTAAACTAAACATAAGTTCTACCATCAGATCATCTACCTAATGAAAAACCCAGATTGACTAGAAATTAATATAATTTTACAAGGAAATTTTACATCTATTTTTAGCTTCAGGGGTGCTACCCCCCAAACCCCCGTCGGGGGACCACTGGGCCACGAACCCCCCTAGTCGGGGCGGATCAGCCCCCCGAACCCCTGCGGGGGGAACAAGTCCCCCCCGCACACCCCCCCCTCCCCCACGTGGAGGGCTGTACAAACTTCTTGGGGTATACATTCGGCTGAAACAAAGACCTCTAAATAATCATGTTCCACACCCAACAATCTCCCACTCGGAGAATGATTGTAGCAACTCCACTGTTGCTTCATTTGTTGGACAATGACTCCTCTTTGGACTTGGTTGTTTCTCATCTTCATCGTCATCCTTCAAGACGAATTTAAACTGAGCATATTATCAGTTTCTCCCTGGTTACAACTTTTGTTAGCATATCTATAGGATTTTGGCTAGTGTGTATCTTTTCCAGCTTCAAAACTCCATCTTCCAACACTAATCATATGAAATGGTACTTGAGCTGTATGTGTTTAGTCCTGGAATGAAATGCTGATTTCTTTGCAAGATGAATGGCACTTTGGCTATCAATGTATAATGTTCCCATATCATACTTCTTACCCAATTCACCCATAAACCTTTGTAACCAAATAATTTCTTTACTAGCCTTTGTAGCAGCAACATACTCTAATTCTGTTGTTGAAAGTGCAACAACACTTTGGATTTTTGAAACCTGACTGATAGTTGTTTCACCTATAGTAAATACATATCCTATAGTGCTCCTCATGTTATCTTTGTCCCCTGCCATATCTGAATCAACATATCCCTATAAAGAAATGTTTGAACCACCAAAGCATAATGCTTGATTTGTGGTACCTTTCAAATATCTGAGAATCCATTTCACTGCCATCCAATGTTCCTTTCATGGATTGTTCATGTACCTTCTTACAAATCCCACTGCATGTGCAATATCAAGCCATGTGCAAATCATTGCATACATTAAGCTTCCAACTATTGATGCATATGGAACTTTAGACATATAATCCATGTCTTCTTGGGTCTTTGGGCACATTTCCTTACTAAGTTTGAAATGGCTAGAAAAAGGTGTATTAACTGGTTTTGCATTGTGCATATTAAATCTTTTCAACACCTTTTGTATGTACTCATTCCGAGACAATGTTAATTTGTGATTTTTCTTGTCTATAGTTATTCTCATACCAAGGATTTGTTTTGCAGCTCCCAAATCCTTTATTGCAAATGAATTTGCCAATTTTCTTTTGAGCACATTTATTTCCTGCATGTTAGACCCTACAACAAACATGTCATCTACATACAATAACAATATAATATAGCTACCATCATTTGATTTTTTAGATAAACACAATGATCAGAGTGACATCTAGTATAACCTTATTCAGACATAAACTTGCCAAATTTTAGATACCACTACCTTGGAGCCTGTTTTAAGCCATACAAGCTCTTCTTCAACCTGGACACTAGTTGCTCCTTCCCTTTCACCTCATATCCTTGTGGCTTCTGCATATATATATATATATCTTCCTCCAAATCCCCATGGAGAAAGGTTGTATTTACATCTACCTACTCAAGATACAAATATTCAACTACTAATAGACTTAAAATAGTTTTGATTGAAGTCACTTTAACAATAGGAGAAAATATTTCATCAAAATCAATACCTTTCTTCTGTGCAAACCCCTTCACCACAAGTCTAGCTTTGTACCTCCATTTTCCTCCATCTTCTTCCTTCACCCTATAAACCCATTTATTCTGTAATGTAGTTTTACCTGCAGGAAACCTGACTAAGTCGCAAGTTTGGTTATGCATTAAGGAGTCCATCTCTTCTTCCATGGCTAGCTCCCACTTCTTCCTTCTTTCAACCGACATTGCTTCTTCATAACATTCGATTTCACCAGAATCAATCAACAATAAATAATATAATGAAGGAGAGTATTGTTCAGGGGGTATATTTATCCTGGTAGATCTTCTAACACCACTTTCAGGTGTTTGGGGTGCCTATTGCTGTTGTGGTGGTTGCTATTGTTGTGGTTGTTGATTGTTATTATTTTCAGGTACCTTTACTTTTTCAGTGATCTCATCAAAAACTATGTATTCCTTGTTTTCTTTTTCCTTCTTTGTTTCCTCCAACTGATTCGTATACAAGACCTTTTCATTGAATATTACATCTCTACTCCTAATGATTTTGTGATTTTCATAATCATATAAGTGATAACCAAAACCATTAACACCATATCCAATAAAGGTACATTTCTTTGATTTTGCCTCAAGCTTTGTTCTATTTTATTTATTAATATGGACAAAGGCCTCACAACCAAAAGGCTTTAAAAAGGATTAGTTTACCTTTTTACCTATCCATGCTTCCTCTGGAACACCACCATCCAAGGAACTTGAAGGCCCTATGTTTATTAGATAAACTACAGTATATACAGCATCTGCCCAAAATTGTAAAGGCAATCCTGCATGCAATCTCATGCACCTTGCATGCCCCATGATTGTTCTGTTCATCCTTTCTAACACACCATTTTCTTGTGGTGTTCTTGGAACTGTCTTCTCTCTACGAATTCCATGCTCTGAACAATACCTATCAAAATGTTTGCTGCAATATTCACCTCCATTGTCTAATCTGAGACACTTCAATTTCATTCCTGTCTCAATCTCAACCAAAGCTTTCCATTTCTTGAAAGTATCAAATACATTAGATTTATTCTGAATACAATATATCCAAGTTTTTTTAGTTGCATCATCAATAAAATTAACATAATAATGAGAGCCACCGAGAGATGATACCTGAGCAGGTCCCCATACATTTGTATGCACAAGCTCTAATTTTTCGCTCTTCGTTTCTTTCCCAACTCTGAGAAATCTGACTCTCTTCTGTTTTCCATAAATGCAATTCTCACATAAGTCCAAATCAACATTCTTCAAACCCGGAAACAAATTCCTTGAGTGAAGGATCTTCATCCTCTTCTCGCTCATGTGTCCGAGCGTATGATGTCATAATGTTGCATTTGCTCCTTTGGAAGTTAAAGCATTAACAGAGTTTGAAATATCATTGCATAAATACAATGTATGAACCTTTTCACCTTTTGCTATTACGAGGGCTCCTTTGGTGACCTTCCAAGCTTTATATGTGAAAGTTGTCACACAACCTTCACCGCCTAACTGCCCTGTTGAAATCAGATTTTTCTTCAGATCTAGAACATGCCTTACCTCCTTTAGTAGCCATTGGCTTCCATTCTGCTATTTTACAAGAGCCTTACCAATTCTGACAATTTTACAGGGTTTATCACCACCCAAATGGACTTGTCCAAAATCTCCTTGAACATAGTCATGAAAATATTTCTTATCAGGTGTGGCATGGAATGAGGCCCCTGAATCTACCACCCAGGAATCAATAATATTTTTGAAAGAAAGAATCAAAGAATCTTGTAACACCTCACCTGTCACATTTGATTCATGATTGTTTTCTTGTTGTGCATCTCCTTCTTTTCCCTTCCGAGATCTACAACCTTTATTTAGGTGTCCTTTATTTCTGCATTTTCAGCACACTATCCCCGATCTAGTCTTGGATCTGTCTTTCCTTGAATTACTGCGATATCCTGAGCTCTTTCCTCTTTAGATTATTCTTCCCCTAGACTCTGCACTCAAAGTATTACTTGATGTCTCACCGGAGATTTTCCATCGCATTTCATCGCTAAGGATAGCACCGACAACATCATCAAACTTTAAAGTACTAGATCTAGAAACAGAGTTACTAATGGCCATTACTAAACCATTCCAAATTTCTGGCAATGAGCACAAGAATAACAAAGCTCTAACTTCATCATCAAAGTTTACCCATACAGAACTTAACTGACTTATAACAATATTAAAATCATTTAAATGGTTTGTAATAGATCCACCTTCTGACCACTTCATATTAAATAATCGTTTCATAAGAAATACCTTGTTTGAGGCCGAGGGTTTTTCATATAGCTTCGCCAACACCTTAATCAAACCTTCTGCCATTGTTTCCTTCAAAATGTTGAAGGCGACCGATGCTGTGAGGCACAACCGTACTATTCTGAGTGCCTTTCTATCGAGAAGGTTCCATTCTTCATCTGTCATACCCGTCGGCATCTTTGTTTTTCTGCCCAATGGTAGGTACAGATCTTTCTGATACAAATAATCTTCCATCTGCATATTCTATAGTGAGAAGTTTTGGTCATTAAATTTCTCAACCCTAAACTTACCATATTCCACCATTTCTCCCACTCGAATGAGGAACCGTTCTTTCCTATAAGTTTATCATCCAAATAGACCTTCGGCTCTGATACCAGTTGTTAGAAAAATATTATATATGACAGAGAAATGCAATACATATAATATGAAGAAAAACACAAACACATAAAACCAAAGAGACACAGATATACGTGGTTCACCCAGTTTGGGATACGTGCACCCCGAACAACCAGTCCTTCCTTTCTATTGTCTAGTAAAATGAAGAGACACAACCTACAACAGATCTGTTATAATATCCTTTGTTCTCTCTCACAGTCTCACCTCTCTGTTTCTCGCTCAGAGAATACACATCTATTACACAGCCTTAATACAATGCCCTCATACAAAGAGAGGGGTTTCATTCTAGGGAAAAAAACCCTAAACTAAACATAAGTTCTACCGTTAGATCATCTGCCTAATTAACGGCCCAGATTGAGTAGAAATTACTATACTTTTACAAGGCAATTTTACCTCTATTTTTAGTTTTGCGGGCGCTGCCCCCAAAACCCCCAACAGAGGACCACTAGCCCCCGAACCCCCACAACCAGGGGGGATCGGCCCCCAGAATCCCCGCGGGGGCGGGACAAGTCCGCCCCCCCGCACCCCCTTGTGTGGAGGGGTATACAAATTTCCCAGGTATACATCTGACTAAAACAAAGACCTCTAAATAATCATGCTCCACACCCAACATAGGAGGTATGAGAGGAGGAAGAATAGTGGTATAGGACTCGTGAGGTGCTACAACTGCGACCAGGAGGGACATGTCACAAGGGACTACCCACTCCCTAGAAGGCCTTGATACTCTCAATGCTGGTTCAAAGCACATGCCATAAAAGATTGCCACAATATGATTGTGAGATGGGAAGAAAGGACTAGGAAAATGGGAACTAACTTGATCAATGCAGAGCCACTGTCTACTAACATGTCCCACTATCCAATATAAACATAGTCACAAGTGGAAGTAAGAAGACAGGGGATGATTTGGGAGTGTCAAACGAACCCTCAACTGTTCAGGTGGCATCCCCAAAATGGTCATACAAGCCTACACAACAAATGAAATACTATCAAGAAGCAACAAAGTTGTTTGACAACTTAACAAAGTCTCAAAAGGACAAGGTGTCAAACTCAGTCACAACCATGAGTTCTTGAGCAATTGAGGAATGGTTCAGGTTATTCCAACAAATTTTTGATAATGAATAGATGTTGGGGGAGTTGTGTAGGAGTTTAAAAGCAGTGTTACTGAAAGAAGAAGAAAGAGAAGGAGAAACCTTAGAAAATCCACCTAAAAGACATACAAGGAGAGTCTAGAGGAACAAGAAAAGGGCCGGTAGGGAATTCCGGATCGAAGCTAATGTACTCACTAATTCAACTATGGATGACAAACCAATACTACATCTTACCCATCGAGAGGCTAGAAGATGTGGAGGTATATGTCACATGGGTAAAGACACACGTCAAATTTTAAGTGATAGACATAATAGGTGACAAAGATCCCTACCCAACACTTCTTGGTATCGATGGGGCATACGAGAACTATGCCATCATTAACCTTAAAAAGGATTTGATTATTTTTTAGGTAGAAGGGGTGTGGGTAATACAACCACTAGATCCATACCAAGGTCCAAGATTCACTAAACCCATAGATGATCGAGATGAGCCTAGAATGCTACATCATTTGTATCGGCTAATTGCAAGAAAAAGAAAAGGTTACATCAATGCCATGGTAGGAGGATCAGTCGGTTGGAGACGCATACAGATCTTAGAAGTCGGCTCCGAAGCTGCTTAGGATGCTTGGAAACAAGGGTGATATGAGGTTGATATCAGACATAGTTCTAAGATATGTCAAGTGAACTAGATTGGAATCGAGATAAGTAATTATCCAACCTTCCATGGTATAAAATCAATAGATGTTTTTCTGAATAAAGTTGACAGAACTATAAGGGAAATCCATAAGGTCCCATTATTGGACATTGCATTGCAAGCCACCCCGGCACAATGGTGGGGAGAACATCACAACACCCTTCATGATTGGGATAAGTTCAAGTGGGACATGACGGAAAGGTTTAGGCAAGAAGGAGACCACCCACGGGAGATTGTGAAGTATAGGGGGAACTATGATCCTAAGAAATATCTAGAGAAGTACATAGAGATATGGAGATAGGAGTGGGTCCCAAAGGAGTTATGGGTACATATGCTCATACATACCTTGGGTGCGATTCCCCAAGCATGGTATATATAGGAAGAACTTCGAAGGTAGACCAAAGACTTGGAAACTATGGCTAAATAGTTCAGTAGCAATTTCTCATTCAAAGAGAGTGACCAATGATTGACTAAAGCCCTATATGAATAAAAAGAATTCTTTTCACTATAGGAAATTTGTGGGAAGGGTGCATAAATGAGAGATTCTTACAATAATTATACGAATCATGGTATTTGGAGTTCATGGCTTGCAAAAAATTTAATGCAGATCCAAAGGAGGATGACTTGGAAGGACTCAAGCACCTGACATTTCAAGAAAATAAAATAGAGCGGGACATTGAAGAGGGACCTGCAATGGACGCCACTCACTTTCTTCGAGTAAAGTGGAAAAACCAGCTCAATGACTTGAGGGAGAGTCGCGATATTTGTGTTGAGGCTTTGTTGGGATGAGGTTCCCAGGGGTAGAATTGAATTAAACCTAGTCATTTGTGTAAAGAATTTTGTAAAAGATTTAAAGTCTCCGTAAAATGTGGATGCAGAGTGCGCAGATAGATAGAGTCAAATGAGCTTTAACCCCTTGTTTTTGGTCAGCTTTGAAGACTTACCCATGAGACGGGGGCCATGGTATTATATTAGGAAATCTATGAATAGTTGAGTCTTAGTGAGTCATAGAGGTAAGTTTGGATAGATAATTGGGTACATTAAAGAGTTCTGTTGTCTTGGGTAAGAGCTAAGGCAGGAAGGCTCTGCTTCCTCCACTTAGGTAGAGAGGGGAAGACTCCTACAACTGAGTGTGAAGGAGGACTAGGTAGAGTCTGCATCTGAGTGTGTAGACCCTTATAGCTATGTGCACAAGGTAGGAGAGTCTATAATCAGTGACTTGAAGATCAATAAAGACAATATTTCAAAGAATTACTGAGTATTTCCATTGTATCCTTTTACGTTATATGTTTTCGATTAATGATATGTTTTATAAGATAATGATTGAATGCTACCTGAATTTACTGAATATGTCTTAATAATGCATGAAATTTATTCTTAGCCACTTCTGCAAAATTACAGGCCATTTCTCTTATGTGTTCTAATGAATTAAGTAGATCTACGTGAACTCTAATCTAGGGTTTCTTGTTGATGCGCAAAAGTAGGTAAATCAACTATTTAAGGTCCGCAAAGACTCATCATGGACCTTCATGAAGGTTAAAAGGAAACTTTAACTTAGTTATAGTAAGAAGCCCTAGAAGTGTAGTGATTTGAATGAAGGAAAATCTAAGGTGCTGGAAGGCATCACACTAGTCCCGTGATGCAAAAACATGGTTCTTACATCCCCAAATACTACTTCGAGTGAGACTATAGCCTACGCTACGTAGGTTATTTCTGAAAGTGCCAGTAGTGTAGGGTTTTGTTGGTTGGCACAACTAACTTTGAACCTAGGTCACGACCCCCTAAGCCAACATCAGGGTTTGCATAGATTAGAGGAGCCTAAATAATGCATGTGTACACGACCCATTCTCGATGCCTTTTAGTGATGAGGTCTTGGATAACATTGTGGGGAATGGAGCATACTCCTTCACCGATGGATTCTTAGGATACCATAAAGTCCACATATCAAATGAAGATAAGACGAAAACAATATTAACCACAGAATGAGGGTCTTATAGATATCATATCACACCATTTGGATTGAAGAATTCACCTTTTGTTTTCTCCCAGATTGTCATAACGTCCTTTAGGGACTACATCCACCAATTCATACAAGTATACATGGATGATTGGACAGTTTACAGCTTGTTAAAGAAGCATACTAACCTACTTCAAGTGATGTTTGATCAATGCAGATGGCTGCAAATTTCTTTGTTACACAGCAATTTGTCATCGTCCCTGTTACCCCTCTCCTGCACCTTGGAGGACTCATTCCGGGACCTGTGAGAAGTGACATGACCTGGAAACACTTGCATTGTATTCCCATGAGAATGAACTTCATTTGCCCTGAAGACATCTCCTACAAATAACCCATAAAAGCAGCCCTTTTTCCATTGGCGCGGTTTCACTGTGCATCACTCGCGCAAATGGGGGAAATCCTCCAAAGAGGGCGTGCCAGCCAAAATGGGTAGTGTTCTTAACGAACCAATAACCGAAGATTCATCCTAACCAACTCATGGACTGAATCTATCTTGAGTAGGTTTGGTTTGGCTTCGAATCTCCATAGAGGGGAAGTGGTTTGCCACCTCTCATGGAAGCTTCTTAGTGATAAAGCCAATCCTATGAATATTGTGGATGATCCTAACTCCTCCTCCTCTATCTATAAAAGCTTGTCCTTTTGCCTTAGGCAAGCTAGTTCCAGAGTTCCAGAGTTCCAAAGATTGAGAATTGTCAAGTTACCAAGACCTTCATGCTGCAAGAGCCTTCTTCATTCCCATAAGGCTAAATCTAAGTAAGGAGATTCTTGTCTAATAACCAAGGAGAGAGAGGCGTGTTCCCATTCCCAACAAGCTTTACAAGACATGTGCTATTGATCACCTATCCAAAGGCAGATTTGATGTCAGAACTATGGTGGTATTCTTCTTTGTTTATCAATAATAGACAACTATTATTATGGTTCCACTCTTATTGTTCTTTGTAATGATGATGAGTTATATCCTTTCTGACTGATATATAGTTGCATCTATTGGATTTTATGCTTGTGTTTGTGTCGTTCTTTGCATGTGCAGGTGTCCATTCACAGAGATCTTGGGGATCGTGATCGGCTGGAGCAAAGGAACGAGAGCATCAACTCTTCTACAAGCACTAGCATTGGAATCTAGGTAGGCCCTCATCATTGGTATTTGATTTGCAATTAGGAACCTACGTGATAGAATTGTATGATTGTTGCTAGCCCCGATCTGGGCTAGTAGGGATTGCCTTTGTTCGCAGAGGGGATTTACCTCCACAACAATTTGGCGACTCCACTGGGGAGTTAGCTTTTTGTCTTGTTGTTTGATTTATAAACTTTAGACAGAGCCTAAAGTACAACCAGAGAGCCTTCGAAACACTATTTCTTTGCATTAGCGAAGTAGATCAACGCCACTTCAATCCATCCCCGGTTTGGTTTACAAACTGAATAGCTTGGAACTTGCCTTGTTTCTTGGTTGTTTCTTGGTTTTTCCTGCTTGGTTAGCCTTCTGGGTTGAGTTCTTGTGCTGCTTCTCGTCCCTTGGTGTACCTGGTTACTGTTGGCCTAGCTTTGGCTTGCTTGTTTTTTATTTTTGCATAGCAAACTTGACTGGCGTAGTTTTATAGTGTTATAGTCGCGCCAATTGGTGCTAGTTTCTCATTGACAACCTGTGCCAATCCCTAAAAGGCGCTAGTTGCAGCCTAACAGTCGCGCCAGGCCTGAGAAATTTTGATGTTTGCTTGTTTCTGAGCCTCCTGAGTTTGGTTTTTGTTCTAGGTACCATTTTTCGACTACTTGAGTGTGTTGGAGTCTTTTTTGACTGGCTCTGATCTTTACCCTTTGGGTGTTTTCCTTTTTCCATCGATTTCACATTCCTAGCCCTAGGGCATCTAGTGGCTTTGTGTGTCAAGCCTTTCTCAGGTGTTTTTGGTCTTCTATTGGTCCAGTCGACTCTCTGATTGCTCCCTTGCACTTGTTTGGTGGTCGTTAATCATTTTATTGTGTTATTTGAGTGACTTTCCTTTTGTTTCACTTGAATTCTGCTTTGTTTCGCTTTGAGCCTAGATTACACGACTCATTGGTGTCTTTGGGACTTTTCTCGTTCTTGAAGGTTTGCTTTGTGATTTAGGGATATGAATGTGCTTGTATTGAGTGGAATTTGTTTGTTATCATTTCTCAAAGTTTGTTTAGTGCATTTTTCCATCAACATAAAAGGAAAAATCTCTTTTTCTTTGCATTAGTTAATGATAATTAGAGATTTTCATTGTGATTAGTGATTAGTGGTCTTGAAGAAAAGTTTGTTAATTTCCATTAGCTACATTAGAGAGGTTCTTTGTTGTTTTGTGATCATTTCTTTTGTGTGAAGGCTCTCAAACCCTCTCGTAACTAGCATTCATCAAATGAAATGACATATTTTGGCATATAGTTTGCATTTAGGAAATTTTGAGACATTACATACGGTAAGGCCTAAAAACTGAAACATAATACAAGATCAACTTTAAAATGAACTGAATGAATCTAACAACGCATTGGAACATAACGCACACTGTTTAGCGGTCTAGGCTAGAGACGTGCTCTGGCGTCGTTAAACCTAGTCACTTTTGTTTCCACTCAAGGTTGGGTGATTCCTCCATCTGTGACTCAATAGTGGTCTAGTACGGAATTGTGCTCCCACGTACCGTCAAGTATATGGCGAGACCCCACTAGGTTATCATCCTTTATCCATAGGAAGCCGTGTCTGCCGCCTTACGACCCGTAACACACCGAACATAGCATTTGAGAAGATTGACTGCCATACGGAAAGTCCTTGGTTTTCATACGGTTGCCTAGGTGTATATGCAGTTTTATGGATTGTTTGGTAAACCTTTTGCCTAGTTCTCCAGAGTAGTCACTTTTGATCCTTTTCGGACTCCCTAAAAGAAAAGGCTCATTTAAGCATTTGTCACTGCGGGCTCATTAAACATTTGAAGGCGACTAGATTCATCTTTTTGTCCTTTTCTCGACTCTTTAAAGATGAAAAAGTCAAGTTATGTCCTTGTGTCTTAAAAATTAAATCACCCACGATCACACACCCTATTAGATTCTACTTGTTGGCCATTTGATTGTGTGTCTTGACTCTTTTTCAGCCTCGTGTGCGATTTTCAGTTTTGATGGCAACTTTTCCAGAGTTCACCAACCCAGGAATCCCCTCTGAAGGGAATCTTGGTCATTTTCCTCATTTTGGGAATGTTGATGCTCTTTACATGGCAACGTTGTCCCTTCCTAGGTTAACTGTTGGGTTTCCTGTTTGGTTGTTCTCAACCTCCATGGTCCCTAATGTCTCAACTACTGGTCAATCAGTTCCTCCACCCGAACAACATCATGTTGATTCCAAGGTGGACCTCTCCCCTTCTTCACCTGTTTCTATGTCCTCATCTTCTACTTCGCCTAGTGAAAGTCTGGATTCAAGTAACCATGTGGCTAAGAAGAAGAAGAACAAGATGAAGAAGAAGAAGTCTCATAAGCGAGAGGCTAAAAGTGCAGCTCCTGCCCCAAGTACATCTCAGGTCGGGCCACCTTCTGCTCCTCCGCGGAAGGTCAAGTTTCCTTGTAAATTGTGCAAGGATGACCATCTTCTTCGTGATTGTCCTGGCCTTCCCAGGATCTTAGAAGTATGGTCTCGCAATCTGGCCTACCCCTCATCATCCTCTGAAGCTCATGGCGTTGCTACCCTACCAACTGGCAATGGTAAGAAGAATGCGAAGATTCGATTCCCCTGTAGGCTATGTGAAGGCAACCATCTCCTTCACCTTTGTCTGCTCATGGATAAAGCTTTCGCTATTTCGGAAAGTCTTACAGCTTCTTTACCCCAACTCCCTATTGGTTATTAGAGGCTCCCTTCAGATCCTTTCCCTATCGACAAAGAGATTGACTTAGATCCTTCTCTTGTCCATCCTCCTCTTCCCGAACCTGGCTGTGCTAAGCCTGTTCCAGACCAACCATTGGTCGGAAAGAGTGTCGACTCGGGTTCACCATCAGTCGATCACTTTGTTTTGGAGAGTGTCATGCTCTTGTTCTTCTTATCTTGTCAGGTTCTCCTGAGTCCAAAAATGACCCTCCTATCCCAGCTGATCTGGAGAGTCATTTTTCGGTTCCTATAGAGCAGGGGGGAAATCATACGATTCCCCCACTGAGTAGTTCAGTCGTTTCCTTCGACTGGAGTCATTTGACCACCTTCCACCTTCCATCCCATGTGCCTTTACAGATTACAGTACGTGCCTATGATAAGGAAGTACCTAGCACTGTCTTAGATGAGGGTGCATCTGTCAGTCTTATGCCTTCCACTACTTGGCAAGCTTTGGGCTCCCCACAGCTTGTGCCGGTCGCGCAGAATCTGATGGCATTTGACGGAGGAACCAGTCAACCATTAGGGATCCTTCCAAATTTCCCTATTACTTTGGGAGGAAAAACCATTTGTATTGACGTACTGGTTACCCAAGGTGCTTTAGATTTCAGTCTTCTCCTTGGTCGTGACTAGGTTTATGCCATGGGGGCCCTTGTGTCTTCACTTTTCCGTGTGGTTTTCTTTCCACATGAAGGAAGGATGATGATTATAGATCAATTATCATTCTTTAGTCCCCCAGTCCCTCCTGTGCAGTTTTCATCCCCTTCTGGTTTTTATCCACCAGTTGTATCTGCCCCACCGCAGGTCAACTACGTGGCTACTTATCCCATGCCTGTATCCAGTGATGCCACCGTCATGCATAGTGTCCTATGGGCATTGGTCCTGACTTCCAAGATGTGATCCTTCCACCAGGAGTGGCACTCTTGGAAGCTATGACTTCCTGTTCATTCTCATGAAGTTCGTTCACAGCATAGTTCGCCTTCCTATGTCAAGCTCCTTAAAAAATGAAACTAGCTCTGGTTGGAGCATAGTTAGCCTTCCTATGTCAAGCTCCTTAAAAAATGAAACTAGGTTTGGTTAAAGCATAGTTCGCTTTCCTATGTCAAGCTCCCTAAAAAATGAAACTGGGTCTGGTCGAGCATAATTCCTGATCTTGTGACAAGCTCATTAAAAAATGAAACAAGGGTTATGAGGATAGTTCTTTTACTCTGTCAACCTCGTTAAAAAATGAAACAACTCCCTTTCCAAATCGAGTCTTTTGATTAAGATCTCGTAAAATACAAGTCGAGTCTTTCCAAGATCTCGAAAGTGAACCTTCATACCATCCACTTTGTTGAATGCAATGAAGCTTGGGGGGCATGTACGTCATTTTGCGTCATTATGCTGGGGGCATGCGAACTTATAACAAGCATGGTTTTTCGTTTCAAGCTTGTGTAAACATGAAACCAAATCCAAGCAGAGTTCTCCATGGTTCAAGCTTGTGTAAAAATGAACCCATACCTAATTTACATCTCGTGATTGCCATTTTTATTTGCCAAATTCTGTTAGATGAGCCTTGGTCGTTTTCATCCCATCACCAAACAACCCATACCCGATGTACATCTCATGATTGCCATTTTTATCTGGTAAATTCTATTATATGAGCCTTGGTTGTTTTCATCCCATTTCCACCATCTCTTTGGCCGATCATATGCTTTCACTTGCTTGTTTTCCTTTCCTGAGGGACCACAGTTAAGAGTGGTTTTGTTAGCCAACCTCTTGACCATTACATATTTTGAGTAGTTCCACCATTGCCGGAACTAGTTGCTACCCTTTATACCACTCGTTCCTCTAGGACGAGTCACCTTTAAGCTCTTTTCTGACTCATAAAATATGAAAACATTGCCGAGTATTTTTTCCCTTTTTGACTCATTAAAGAGAATAAAAATGGAGGTCTGCTTTTAGCTCTTTTCCGACCGTTTAAAGATGAAAAGATTGCCGAGTTATTCCTCTTGACACGTTAAATGTAAATAAGAGGCGGTTGCCTTTAAGCTCTTTTCTGACCGTGTAAAGACGAAAAGATCGTCGGGCCCTTGTTGTTTCAGGCTCATTAATTGTTACGAAACGACGTGATTTCGGTCGCTTTTTTACTTTTTCAAGTCGAGATCACTAATGATGAAAAGTAATCCTCGATTGTAATGGTCGGGCGGTTCTTTCGAGCATTGTTTTATACTTTTTCAGGCTCGAGAGACACAACTTTACAAAAAAGGACACCCCTGGAGTTTAATTTTTTTTGTCTTTTCAAACTCTCTAAACATGAAAAGACGTTGAGTTCTTCCTTTGTCAGACTCGTTAAAACTTGATGACATTGGATTCCATCGAAATGACGTTTTTACAAGCATATGCTATCCCCGTCAAGCTTGTTAATAAAAATAACTGGGGTACTCACTAGAAATGGTGGGGAAAATGGAACCAGAATCACTTGTCGTGTCAGTGTATGTCGCTCTTGAACATGGCACTTTTCTACATTCATGTCTAGGTGGGGACATCACATCTCATTTTTCACTTACCTCCGTGGGTTTGGGTGATCCTATTTGACCTCTCATCTGCTCGTTTCCTTGTCACCATGACCTCTGATCATTTGATGTCAAATACTGCCAAGTCCACTCTCGTGCTGTCGATATGTTCAAGAGAAGTTGACCTCTACAAAATAATCAACCTCCCTCTGATAAATCACATAATCCTTATTCACAAAACATATTATCCTCCTCTATCTCGTGTCGATGATGTGGGAAACATTATGGCCCACCTTCGATCAAGGTCGCTTCTTGTCGACTTCAGCTCATTATCCAGGAAGTCAACCTAGAGACTCCCTTCAGGTGCCTCGGAGCCTACATGCCTCAATGGTTGGTTTTTCATGTTTGACGCGAGGTTTTCATCATTGGCCTTTGATCGAATGATTCTACGGGTGTTCGACACCTGCTCATTGATTTGCATGTCGTGGATTGTACCTATAGTACCTTGAGGGCCATTGTCATTATTGGTGGTACCTCTCGCGTCCGTTAACAATTTTCATCATTGACTGGTAATCAGACGATGTTCCTACATGTTCGACTTTGACTCCTATATTCACATGCTTGAACTTGTACTTTGTTCAGGTCGAGATGGAGCGCAAGACCCTGGATTTTGTCTGTTGGGATCCAGGTTGCGATTTTGTGGATTATTATGATTATTACATGACTCATTCATTGGATGGCTGCGACCATGCCTGAGTCTGCTTATCGATCCTTACTGGATGGTTGCGTCCATACCTTGGATCTAGATCTTTATGTACTCTGCTATGGATGGCTATGCCCATACCACATACATCATGTACTTGAGATATCAGTTGTACTTCTCCACGCAGATTTTCTGGCGGCAGTGTTTTCCGTTGGCCATGTTCTTGTAAAGCATTTCACCCCTCTCTCTCTCTCTCAGGCCTCATGCTTTAGGGGGCATCTGTTACACAACAATTTTTCATCGTCCCTGTTACCCCTCTCCAACACCTTGGAGGACTCATTCTGGGACCTGTGAGAAGTGACATGACCTAGAAACACTTGCATTGTATTCCCCTAAGTATGAACTTCATTTGCCCTGAAGACATCTCCTACAAAAAACCCATAAAAGCAGCCCTTTTTCCATTGGCGCGGCTTCACTATGCATCACTCGCGCCAATGGGGGAAATCCTCCAAAGAGGGTGCACTAGCTGGCGCTCTGTCATAGAGTCGCACTCGCACCAGCCAAAATGGGTAGTTTTTTTAACAAACCAACAGCCGAAGATTCATCCTAACCAACTCCTGGACTAAATCTATCTTGAGTAGGTTTGGTCTGGCTTCGAATCTCCATAGACGGGAAGTGGTTTTCCACCTCTCATGGAAGCTTCTTAGTGATAAAGCCAATCCCATGAATATTGTGGATGATCCTAACTCCTCCTCCTCTATCTATAAAAGCTTGTCCTTTTGCCTTAGGCAATCTAGTTCCAAAGTTCCAGAGTTCCAAAGATTGAGAATTTTCAAGTTACCAATACCTTCATGTTTCAAGAGCCTTCTTCATTCCCATAAGGATAAATCTAAGTAAAGAGATGCTTTTCCAATAACCAAGGAGAGAGAGGCTTGTTCCCATTCCCAACAAGCTTTGCAAGACATGTGCTGCTGATCACCCAGCCAAAGGAGGATTTGACATCAGAACTATGGTTGTATTCTTCTTTGTTTATCAATAATAGACGACTATTATTATGGTTCCACTCTTATTGTTATTTGTAATGATGATGAGTTATATCCTTTCTGAGTGATATATAGTTGCATCTATTGGATTTTATGCTTGTGTTTGTGTCGTTCTTTACATGTGCAGGTGTCCATTCATGGAGATCATGGGGATCGTGACCAGCCAGAGCAAAGGAACAAGAGCGTCAACTCTTCTACAAGCACTAGCATTGGAATCCATGTAGGCCCTCATCATTGGAATTTGATTTGCAATTAGGAACTTGTGTGATAGCATTTTATGATTGTTGCTAGACCCGATCTGGGCTAATAGGGATCGCCTCTGTCCACAGAGGGGATTTACCTCCACAACACTCTTTAAACCTGAACAAATGCATCTTTGCAATTCCATTCAAAACATTGCTAGGCCATATCTTTTGCATGGACCCTGCAAAGGTTCTGGCAACAAAAAATATGGACCCAATAACCAATGTGAAGTAATTGTGATCAGCATTGGGCCACATGGGATATTACCGCCGATTCATATGAAAGTACGCATCCATTACCGCTCCCATGGAGAGGCTATTAAATAAGCAAAATCATTCAAGTGGATGAAGACCTGTCAAGTAGCCTTACACATGCTAAAGGAAAATTTAGTTAACACTCTCATTTTGGTATGTCTAGACTGGGATAAACAATTATATGTACACATTGACACATCATGAATTTCACTAGGGGTAGTACTAGCACAACCAGGAGAAGGGAACCTAGATCACCCAATCTACTTCGCTAGTCGGAAGCTAACGACCGCAGAAAATAACTATACCACAATAGTAAGAGAACCATTTGCCATGGTATACTCATTACAAAAGTCCAAGTACTATCTACTGGGAGCTCCATTCAATTTCTTCATGGACCATTCCACTTTGAAATATCTGGTCAATAAGCCAGTCCTAGAAGGAAGAATCTGTAGATTGTTGTTGTTGTTCCAAGAGTTCACATTTGAAGTTATTATCAAACCGAGAATATTAAATGTGGGGCCAAACCACCTTTCAAGATTGGAGTCAGGGGAGAATGAAGGGTCACTAGATGACCAAATACCAAATGTTGATTTGTTCCACATAGATGCCATACTAGATTACTTGGAGGATATTGTTGCTTTCCTTGGGATAGGGCAGTTCCCGGAAGGATACAAAGCAACGCAGAAAAGGAACCTAGTAGTAGGAGTAGTATACTATTAGCTAATTTTTGGGCATCTATAAAAGCTAGGACTTGATCAATTCCTACAACATTTTCCCTTCAACACGAAAGACACAAGGTTCTATGGGAATGCCATGTTGGCATTGCAGGGGGGCATGTCAGCGAAAAGGCTACCACGAGGAAAGTACTACAAGCAGGGTTGTGGTGGACCACCCTCCACAAGGACGCTAAGGAATATGCAAAGGGATTCGATGTTTGCCAGAGGTTCGAAAAGCCATTGCATAAGGATCAATTACCTTTACATATAGTACACAGAGTACAACTTTTAAAAAAATGGGCAGTAGACTTCATCGGTCTGATTATGCTGCCAACACGTCATTCTAATGCAAGATATATTATCACAACTACTGAGTACCTCAATCGGTGAGCAGAGGTAGTGACAGTAGAGGAATGTACAGCTGATATAGCTGCAAGGTTCATCTTCAAAAACATAATATCTAGGTTTGGGTGCCCAAAGAGCCTAACCAATGAAGGGACTCACTTCATAAATGAAACAATTGCATCTCTCTTGAATAATTTCCTCGTACAACATCATAAGAGAAGCCCTTACCATCCTTGCGCTAATGTGCCATTTCAGGCTTTCAACAATATACTTGAGAATGGGCTAACAAAGAGTTTTTAAGCAAATCCAGATAACTGGGATGAGCGGGTGCCAGCCAAGTTGTGGTTATACAGGATGACGGTAAAGCAATCACACAAACAAACATCATTCCAATTGGTGTACAGGCAAGAAGTGGTAGTACCAACAACATTCACTGTATCAAGAATCTTCATTTCGGATGCTACTAGAATGACAAATGATGCATCCTTAGAAAAGAGGTTGGAGGAGCTAATGGAGTTAGATGAATCAAGGTTTATAGCTGAATTCCACCAATCAGTCGAGAAACAGGGACAGAAGGCTTGGCATGACAAGAACATTAAGAAAAAGGATTTCGTAGTTGGATATCACGTTCTATTATATGTGTTACACTGAAATTTGTCACCATGACTATCTGCAGTCAATATGGCTCCATCAATAGTCATATTATCCTCCTTGTCAAGCCTAATACCTCTGCTCTTCATGTCAAGCTTCAAAAAAGAGAGAAAGTCACTAAAAAACATGTTTATCTCTCTGGGTACGCAGGTTCTCTCTACCTTGCCTACGTGTACGCATCCCAAACTCATTGTACCTGCGTACTTGTACGCTCTGTAAGCCAAAGGATGGGTGCGTACCCCTGTAAAGGTCAAAAGGCGTGGGTTTCATCTTAAAAAAGTTACTTGTGGTCACTTCTAGAGCCTTCTAGAAGAGTGTTTGACGTGTATTGAGCGCCTCCAGATGGTTCATGCATCCCTATGATAGAGGAACTTATCCCATCAAGAGAGGAGCTACCCCATCCAAAAGAGGGAGTATCCCATTGATGTTGGAACTGAATAACTTCCTCTAGAACACTATAAATACAGGCCTTGGGCCAGAGAGGGGAGGTTGAAAGCTGAACATTCCAAAGGGTAGATGCTTTTGGAATTAGGACTTCCATTGTAAGCTTGTGAGGAGAGATTACCATCCTTTCTTGTTTCATTTGGAAGTGGGTGAGCTTGTCAAAGTAGAGGAAAACTCTTGCTGGATCCTGGGAGGAACTTGCACAACCAAGGCTCAGGTTGTAATGGTTCCTTTTTTGTTTCCTTAATACAAATAAGTCCATTCTTCTCAATGATTTGTTGTTAATGAATTATTTCATGTACTCCTTGGTCTATGTGATGAATATGCTTTGTTTTTTGAAATATTCAGGTGTTATGTAATCGTTTGCTTTGTTAGTGTATGCAGGTCTTAAAGTGAAGGAAGAGCTCATCTGGATCAGCAAGGCTGGACTGCTACAACAAGCGTTGGATTTGAGGTAGGATCGAACAACACTTTGTTTCTCATAGAATAATGTATGTTTAGAGAAGGATTGCTCTTGTTTGTCTTGTTTGTCACTAGAGAGTCTTAGACTCCTAGGGAGGTTAGGTTTGTCCGCCAAAATAACTCTTTCTGCGCATGACAAATTGGCGACTCCGCTGGGGAATCCATTGATGTGATTGATTTTTCCTTTGAACATTACTTTGATCTGAAAGAGTCTTGTTTCTTTTGCTTTTTGGTTGCTTGACTGTGTTTTTGGGTGGCTTAGCTTAGGGTCGAGTTAGAACTTAGGTTTTCTTTGTTTTACAGTAGTACGCACCCTCTGCATTAGACACAGTGCGTACTTGTACGCACTATATCTGTGTACACAGAGCGTGCACGCACCTGGTTAAACAGGCTGCCTGCGTACCCTGTTAAA
>APFE031350211.1:57635-111768 GCA_000404065.3 Pinus taeda
ACTGCAGATCTGGCAAGGCCGCGATCGGACGATCATCGGGTGGATCAATTGCACGGATGATAACAGTGAGTGGGCGGGTTAAAAAATCATATTTCTTGGCAGGCGCGCCCGGCGGGACCCTCCGCTTCATGGATGATTTTCAAAGGTTTTGGATGGTTTTATTTATTAAAATCAAATTTGCCCACCAACATTAGGAAACGGTGAAAACCAAAGTATTTCATGCAAATTTCTATACGAAGTATATGAGGGCAAAACTATAGGAAAAGGGGGTTCTGATGAAATTATATGAAAAGGCGCAAATTGGCTCCCGACCTTAGGATAAGGCGGGGAAGGTATGTTTTCATGATATTTCTGCCCTTTAATGGTATAAGGGGGTCAAGAAAGGGTTTCTTTAAGGGTTTTCAGGAAAAAATGGAGACTTGGGTAGGGGGATGGGTTCAGATGGAGAAAAGGGGTTAAACATGGGTTCTTGACCTTAACCAGATGTTAATTCAATTCCCATGGAGTGGAAATTATGGCTATAGTGCCAAGGAGGGGATATTTATACAATGTGTGGGGTTTATACACCATGGTGTTATAATAATAGGGAAAATCAAGTATAGGGAGCTAAATAAGAGAGTTAGTTGTTAATGTGGGGGGAAAATATGGATGAGGCTCAGTACAACCAAGTTTTCTTGAAAACAACTTAGAGTAAAGAGTAGATCAAAATGAAAAGACTTTTGCACAAGAAATGTGGCTTTTAAAGGCCATAAGAACCATCATAAAGCTTTAAGTTTCTCTTATGTACACAACTTGTGAAGGGGTGTTAGTAATGAGTGATATACAAATAGAAAAAAGGAAGTTAGTCATGCTCCACTGTGTTACTTTGCTTGTACATGGTTAGCAAAGTTGATCTTGGAAGAAACACCACTTCTGCAACCACATCTACCTACCCAACTAGTTTGCCTAACATTTTTTATTCCTTCTTGGAGGGTGCACTTGGACTTGCAAACCCTTTGTGTGCCTTTTCTTTTGCATTGGATTTTTTGCTTTCATTCCCTATCTAATACTACCCTTATTCCTTCCAAGGCCCCAGATTAAGCAGTTGGGAACCTTAGTTTCTCTGCCTAGCTACTGATCTGCCAAGATTAAACAGTTTGGACAGATTTCTTTCTCTATTCTACAACATAAATTGAAAACATGGCATGATCCAGATTAGACTGTTGGGTCATCCATAAAACTTTTGTAAATATGCAGGCATATATACACCTTCTCTTTTCTTGTAAATATGGAACCTTTGTGGCAACAAAATGGATCATATTTGGCACTAGTATTTGCCCATCATGAAATATGAAACCTATTGGTATAGGTATCCAACACAACCAAACTTTGTCACCCACCTGAAACTTGTGTGACACCTGATGTTTATCATGTCCCTGCTTGTACTTGGCATTTTCCATAATGGAGTAGTGATATATCAGCCTATTGGGTAGATGTGCTCCAGGACTTAGATCGAACAAATGCTTGACCTGACATTGTAATGGTACCCTTGTCAGTGAGGAGAAGATGTCCCTGTATCCTTTCATGATCATATCCACTTGCTTCTGCTACATGGAGGAACCCTTCTTAGGGGCCATGGATGTAGCTATGATCTTCCCCTTACTTTGAGAGTGAACTAGAAAGAAAATAAATTTCCTAGTCTAGGAGATGATCTTACTGCCTTTCTTAACAGAGATCAAATAAGTGACAGTAGGTGGGGCTACCTCCAATATCCTGTATAATGTATTACACAAATAAATAATAACAACGTGAGGCCTTAACTCATACATAGCATGTCACTTCCACAAGTATGGTTGGCCTAATAATACATCGCAAACATCAAGAGGTGCAACATCACACAATACCACATCTCTAAAGGGCTTGATGCTGTAGGGAAGGCGACATTGCTGGCCGACTGAGAGATCTCATCCTTGGCGAAGCCACCTGATGTTGTAAGGTTGTAGGTGTGGTATGGTCTATAGTCCTAGCCACTTCATGGCCTTTGCTGAAATGAGGTTATTTTGGCTCCCACTACTAATAATGAATTGCAGTGGAAAACCCTTCACCCACATTTGTGAGTGGAAAGGACGCTCCCCCTCCCCTGGATCTTCAGGCTCATTCTTCTGGATCTTGGTGGTGGAAATAGTGGCGCCGACATCTGCATCAATGATCTACTTCCCTTTGTCATTCTTCTTATCAGGTTCTAACTCAGGGTTAGAACATGCATCTGATTCTGAAGCCTTCAACTCGGCCACCAACGACTCCTTGGCCCAACACTCACTTGTGTGTGCGTGGGGCTCTTCTGGAACTCACACCACTTTCCTGTGTCATTCTTTGACTTTTGTGGTGTTCTTTTATTGCAACTTCGACGAGTTGTCTTGGGTCACACCATCTTGGCTTTGTCCTTGGTTCTGCGGTTTGGGTAATCCTTTCCCTTGCTTTAGATTCATGATCCAAAGTCTCACTTCTTCCGTTTAAACTTATGCTCGATCTTGACAATGTATCGGTATGCCATTCTGAGTGAGGAGCTGTTTAAGAACTTCTTGATGGTGCTGGAGCCGCCAACATGTCAAGGGGATCTCCATAGTAAGAAGTCCCAATTAGACCTCAGACCATTTGGTGTAGGAATCCCATCAGTGGGTCGTAAGGTAAAGCCTTGACTGTGATGTCACACAGAGACAAGTAGGATAACTCTGTCAGCAGGAAGGCTGTGATTGATGTAGTGATTCAAGGAGGTTGTATGAGAGGTTCCAACACTTTGAAGGGGGAAGGAGGTGAAGGTGAGTTCCAAGTTGAAAGGGATCAGTCCCAACTCGGCTAGGAACACACAACACAAAGGATATGTACAACGTTCAGTGGAGAAATTCACTCAAATGTGACAATCACACCATACAAGGTAAGATAACATGTACGACACTCACAGATCAGTCTGAGATGAGTGTGAAGGTTGTTATATCAAGGTTCAAGTGAAAGGTCTATCTGATTTCTGGTAGAGCAGTCAACATGGACAGTGACAACATTAACAACATATGCAACACATTAACAAAAAGATTCATATAATTGCATACAAGTGAGTTCATACACAAGTACATAAGTTAAACAACATATATCATTAAGGAAACAAAAACAGTCCAACTACAATAACAACATATGCATGAAAATGTGTTGGTTCTTATTATATAAAGAAGTGTAAGTCATAATCATACAATACATCCATGTAAACCTTCTAGCCCCAACAGTGGAATGTTACAGCCACATCCACTTGCTCCTCCAAAGATATGTACTAGCTCCGTGTAGTGGAGAAGCCAAGGTGTGTTACAATATTGTCCAAGTCTTCTTCAAGATAGTCTTAGTAGAAGCCTGGCTGACCAAAAGCCTCTACAATGAGTTATGAGGGACTAATTATAGCAAAGGGTGGGGTGACCCTTGCCATTCCCGTTTGTGATAGTTCAACTACCCTCATGACTCTTCACCTACTCTATGACTATTACATCCAATCATTGACACTTGAATTACACTTTACATGACTCAATATTATAATGCACATGTACTCATGTGAGAGAACATGGCTTGCGCAAGCCTTGTAAGACATCACTGACACTTGGCCCGCTGGGATGAGACCAAATCTTTGACATGCTTTTGATGGTGAAGGTGGTGAGTTGATGCCAAGATTGGTTGTCCGTGATGGTGTGCATGCACCTCATGGTGACATCTAGCTGAAGCAAACTCTTGCCTCTATTGCAACTGGTGCATTGGTTTGGCCCCTTTATCCAACTCTTATGCTAACATGTGCATGGTATTCTTGGGTATGGCTGAACCGACAACACATTGATTCATAATGTGCATGTTGAGCTTCAAGTGTGTGCTAGTGGTCATGTGCATCAACTTCCTAAAGTACATGTTCAACACCAGTTGGACTTGGTCCTTGTCTTCACCTTGGTGAGTGCGTTGAATGGGTTGGATTGCATGTGTGTGCTCAATGAAATGCATGTTGTTGAATCCCTTGCATGCGATCAACAACACTGCTCACCATTTCTGCTCTGTGTTAGCAAGTGGGATGGATCCTTAACTTGTACAGGCACAGTTTCATCCATGATTGCATGTTGCGCCCACAATAGTTCTTGTCCCTGGTGCAACAAATTCATCTATCTGTGTAGCTTCATGTTCTTCTTGAGTTGTTGCTTCAGCACATGCAACTCCTTATTTATTCCATATTCTACCTTTGTGTGATCTCCATGTCGCACCATCACTTCATAGCCTAAGTCTCCAAAGTTTCTTTCATTATCAATGGATCTAATTGATCTTGCAACTTTGTTTCACCTCCATGTTGTCAACAACCTTCCTCTTGCATTCGCTACATTCGTTGCGTTCACTGCATTTGGTATGCTTCCTTTAGTTGTTGTTCATGATGCTTCTCAATATGATGTTGTTGCTTGATGTCTCTATCTACAAACAACTGGATGTCTTCATGGGTAGACAAGTCCATGGACACTTAATCAACTACATTGAACCCAAGTGTGCTCTGAATGGTGTCTTCATCTTTGCTCTCCTGGAAACCATTGTACCTGTACTACTGAGAGGAAAATGAACACCTAGGATACCTGAAGACATGGAAACACTCACGGAAAGTAATCTGTTACTTGCAACATACCTGGGTGCATGATTATGAAGGTTGCACAATTTTGGCCGAGAGGTTGGGAGACAAACTACCAAGATTGCACAAGGCACAGTTTGGGTAGCTGGGAGACTAACTAACTATTGGAACTACATAATGCACAGTCCAGTCTGGCCATTGACTACTAGGATTGCATAATGTGCAATTCCAGTTGGGAAGTATTGATGTCCTGGGGACAGATTTGCATAATTTCTTGGGCCAAGCAGCCACTGTCCTCCATAAATGCGTCCTGGAGACCAGTGCTGGGAAAGAATGCACAAATCTGGAGAGGAAGGTGAGCCTTCCTTTCCGAGATTGCAAAATGCACCCTTGGTGAAGGTAGAGCCCGGGCCAAGGTTGGCCCAACTAGCTAACGGGCAACTGAAAGCAATTAAGTCAGTGAATGCATGGAAACACTAAGTGATAGCAGAAGTGATTAATAGTGCATGAAAAACATGAATGAAACATTCAGAAAGCATATCAACATGCATGTGGGTGAGGCAGTTCACTGGTTGGGCAAACGTATGTGAAAAATAGTTTCATGCATGCAATAGTAGTGAGATAGCAATGAAAACTAAAACAAAGCTAGGAAAAGCTAGCATATATGTAAATGACAACAAGCGTTCAAAGAAATAAAGAAAATAGTACTCCCACAAGTGAAAACAAAAAAAGCAATAGAAATGCAGAACAAGTCATGGGAAGCAAGCTTACCCCAAAACAACTGAGCTGAAACGTGCTGACTGCTCCTAGATGTAATGTAGGATGTTAGAGCTGTAAGGTTGATGTGAGGAATGAGATTTGTACCGTTTGGTTGATGAGTTTTGATAACATCGAGATTGTGATGCACATGCCACAAATCTAGGGGATGTGACAGTTGGTGGGAATTTTCAAGACAACTCCTTTCATGTTGCCTTGGGAGAAGTAGCCCATGCATGCAAGTCTATTTTGCTCAGTCCGAGAGGGAACCGGTAAACTCAACTGCACATGCCAGAGACTGCTCGACAACTGGAGAAACATGCACATTTCTAGCTGGGAGTTGGGCTGGCTGCCCATGATATTTGTGCAATTTCTGGGAAAGGAAGCTGACTACTGCCAGGATTTGTGCAAATTCTAGACTGATCAGCCTTGTTAAGGAAATTTGCATAAATCCTGCTGGGAGTGTTGGCAGGCAGGATTGCACAATCCTAGAGCCCATTAGGCTGCCAGAGAGTATTGCACAATTTCTGGAGGGAAGGTTGGTTTCCCTCTAGAAATTTGAAATTTTCAAGGGGATGTTGCTCAAGCTATATCTAGACCACGTCTAGGTGAACAACCTATGAGGGGAATGGATCAAGCTATGACTAACGGGTTGCCTTTCTGTAAGAAAGACACTAAATCTTGTGAAATTGATGAAGAAAGGCATGATGTTGTGAAGGTTGGAAGGGAAGCTCCAAAAGAAGGCTAAGGAAAAATTTTGGAGGGTGGTTGTAGCTGCTACAACACTTGGTGACACACTAGTAGAACTCCAACTCTCTGAATGGAGCTTGTTCGTGAAAAGCAAGTCTAACACCTCTAGATGTATTGTTCAGTTTTTAGCTCATCTTGGTTTCACACTAACTTGATTGTAAGATGTATCATCTACCAAACCCTGGGTCAATTGACACACATTCTAAGCCAAGGCAACACAATTGTTTCAATTGGGGTTGAGGGGTATATAGGTGCACAAGAAGTATAGTCTTCAAAGTCTTAGTTTCATCTCTGGTATTGCTCCACCACCAACAGGCCTCGACAATACCCTAGTGGAGTCACCTAGGAACACAAGCATGGCTCTGCTGCCCGAAAACTTGGTCAATACCCTGATGGAGTTACTTACATCAGCTCCCTACACAGGAAGCCTTTCTCTTCTTTCGCCTCATTTATTTTTCATTTTTCATTTTTTACTTTTCATTTTTTCATTTTTTACTATGCATAGCGATTATTCATTTCAAAGGTGGAAGATGGATCCCGACTTATTGAGATAAGAATAGGTTGTTCTAGTAGAGAAGTAGTCTATTGTATCTCTAACATGCCTATTAAGTTTTTCCCCCTTACCTTACTCTACTTGACTGAGCTGACAAGGGTTAACCCAAAAACAATCGACCAGAGAAGGTGACACTAGTTAGCTTGCAAGTGTTGTGTTTACACCAAGGTTCACTTCGAACAATATGTATTTTCCTTCGACGTATCATGAACTAAAAGTAACAAGCTCATCATACAGAGGAAATATGACATATAACCAAGCAGTGATAGTTGTACAATCCCTCTTGTACTTTACCCAGCTCGCTTCAAGAGTCATACATAGTTTCATGCAAAACTAACCTATGAACGAAACCGGCGAACAAACTAACAATAAAAAAACCAAAGCAAGAGCAGAAGAAAAAATGAAAGTGAAGCAAGTAAACAAGCAAGCAATCAAACAAAGAAGTAAATAGAGCACGTAAGAAAACACGCATGCAAGCAAACAACTAAAAGAAAACACTACTCGTACTCCTACACTAATAGTATATGGGCCTAATCACGTGAAGTAATACTTCCAATGCAGCCAACCAGAACAATCCAACTACAATAACAACATATGCATGAAAATGTGTTGGCTCTTATTAAATAAAGAAGTGTAAGTCACAATCAAATAATACATCCATGTAAACCTGCTAGCCATAATAGTGGAAGCTTAAGCCACATCCGCCTACTCCTCCAAGAGATGTACTAGCTCTGTGCAGTGGAGAAGTCAAGGCATGTTATAATACTATCCAAGCCTTCTTCAAGATAGTCTTAGTAGAAGCTTGGTTGACCAAAAGCCTCTAAAATGAGTTATGAGGGACTATTTATAGCAAAGGGTGGGGTGACCCTTGAGATTCCCCTTTATGATAGTTCAACTACCCTCATGACTCTTCACCTACTCTATGGCTGTTACATCCAACCATTGATACATGACTTGAACTTGACATGACTCAACATAACAATGCACATGTAGTCATGTGAGACAACATGGCTTGAGCAAGCCTTGCAAGATGTCACTGACACTCGGTCCGTTGTGATGAGACCAACTATTTGACATGCTTGTGATGGTGAAGGTTGTGAGTTGATGCCAAGTTTGGTCGTCCATGATGGTGTGCATGCACCTCATGGTGACATCTTGCTGAAGCGAACTCTTGCCTCCATTGCAATCAGTGCATTGGTTTGGCCCCTTCATCCAATGTGTCTACTAACATGCACATGGTCTTATTGGGTATAGTTGAACCAGAAACATACTGATGCATAGTGTGCATGTTGATATTCAAGTGTGTGCTAGTGGTAATGCACATCAAATTGCCAAAGTACATGTTCAGCCCTAGTTGGACTTGGTTCTTGTCTTCACCTTGGTGAGTGTGTTGAATGGGTTGGATTGAATGTGTGTGCTCAATGACATGCATGCTACTAAATCCCTTTCATGCGATCAACAACACTTCTCACCATGTCTGCTCTATGTCAGCTACTGGGATGGATCCTTAACTTGTACGGGCACAATTTCCTCCGTGAGTGCATGTTGCACCCACTGTTGTTCTTGTTCCTATTGCAACTCATTCATCTATCTAGGCAACTTCATCTTCTTCTTAAGTTGTTTCTTCAATACATGAAACTCCTTCTTTGTTCCATCTTCTACCTTCGCGCAATATTCATGTCACGTCGTCACTTCATAGCCTGAGTCTCCAAAGTTGCTTTCATTATTAGTGGATCTGCTTGATCTTGCAACTTTGTTATGCCTCTATGTTGTCAACAACCTTCCTCTTGCATTCGTTGTGTTCGCTACATTTAGTATGCTACCTTTTTTCATGATGTTGCTCATTATGGTGTTGCTGCTTGATGTCCTTGTCTACGAAGAACTTGATGTCTTCATGGGTAGGAAAGTCCATGGGCACTTGATCCACTGCATCCCCAAGTGTGCTCTGAACGGTGTCTTCATCTCTACACTCCTAGAAACCATTGTACCTGTACTACTAAGAGGCATATGAACACCTGGGATACCCAAATACATGGAAACTCCCACGACAAGAAATTTGTCAGTCGAAAACCAAAATGAACATGAGAACTAACTTGCAACATACCTGGGTGCATGATCATGAAGGTTTCACAATTCCAGCCTGGAGGTCAGGAGACCGACTGCCAAGACTGCACAAGGCATACTCTGGGCTACTGGGAGACTGACTAACTACTGGAACTGCACAATGCATAGTCTAGTTTGGCTACTGACCGCTGGGATTGTACAATGCGCAATTCTAGCTGGGAAGGACTGTTGGCCTAGGGAAAAATTTGCACAATTTCTTGGGTCAAGCAGCCACTATCCTCCAAAAATGCGCAAAATAGTCCTGGAGGCCAATGTTCAGCAGGAATGCACAAATCTAGAGAGGAAGGTGAGCCTTCCTTTTCCAGATTGTGCAATGTAACATTGGTGAAGGTAGAGCCTAGGCCAAGGTTGGCCCGACTCGCCGATGGGAAACTGAAAGCAAGTAAGTCAATGAATCCATGGCAACACTAAGTGATAGCAAAAGTGATTAGCAGTTCATGAAAAACATGAATGAAAGATTCATTAAACAGATCAACATGCATGTGGGTGAGGCAGTTCGCCGGTTCGACAAACGTCTGTGAAAAACAGTTTCATGTATGCGACAATAGTGAGATAGCAATGAAAATAGAAATAGAGCTAGGAATACACATTAGCAATATAATATCCTCTTTTTTCTCTCACAGTCTCACCTCTCTGTTTCTCACTCATAGAATACACATCTATTACACAACGTCAAATACAATTCCCTCATATGAAGAGAGGGGTTGACTTCTAGGGAAAAAAACCCTAAACTAAATATAAGTTCTACCGTCAGATATCTGCCTAATGAACGACCCAAATTGATAGAAATTACTATACTTTTACAAGGCAATTTTACATCTGTTTTTAGCTTCAGGGGCGTTGCCCCTGAACCCCCACCGGGAGACCACTAGCCCTCGCACCCCCCGCGTGGAGGGTTGTAAAAAATTCCTGGGGTATAAATCCAGTTGAAACAAAGACCTCAATCACTTGAGTAAGCCCTTTATTCCACCCTCCATGTTTCTTTCTTGGACTAGCCCGTTGGTTTCTTTCTTTATTCCAGTCATTATTTATATATGTAATAACACTAGATTCGGCCCCCCACCCACCAAGTCCACATATACCAATTACACCCAGTATGTCTAAGGAACCTCGCTTGTCCACATCAGGCAAGGTTGAATGCTTTCGAAACTAAATTATCAATACTTAATAATGGAAATATTTGGCAAAAATATGTGTCTTTCCTCACTTGGGATTAAAAATCATGCTCCACATCCAACAATCTCCCACTGGGAGAATGATTGTAGCAACTCCATCGTTGCTTCATTTTCTAGGAGACTCCTCTTTGGATCTGGTTTTTTCTCATCTTCATCATCATCCTTGAAGACCAATTGAAACTGAGCATATTCTCAGTTTCTCCCTAGTTAAAACTTTTGCTAGCATATCTGCAGGATTCTAGCTAGTGTGTATCTTTTCCAGCTTCAACTCTCCATCTTCCAACACTAATCATATGAAATGGTACTTGAGTTGTATGTGTTTAGTCCTAGAATAAAATGTTGAGTTCTTTGCAAGATGAATGGTACTTTGGCTATCACTATATAACGTGCCTATAGCATGCTCCTTACCCAATTCACCCATAAACCTTTGTAACCAAATCATTTCTTTACTGGCCTCTGTAGCAACAAAATACTCTGCATCTGTTGTTGAAAGTGCAACAACACTTTGGATTTTTGAAACCCAACTAACAGTCATTCCACCTACAGTAAATACATATCTTGTAGTGCTCCTCCTATTATCTTTTTCACCTACCATATCTGCATCAACATGTCCCTGTAGAGAAATTTTTGAACCACCAAAGCATAATGTTTGATTTGTGGTACCTTTCAAATATCTGAGAATCCATTTCAATGCCATCCAATGTTCTTTTCCTAGATTTTTCATGTACCTGCTTACAACTCCCACTTCATATGCAATATTAGGCCTTCTGTAGACCATTGCATACATTAAGCTTCCAACTACTGATGCATATGGAACTTTAGACATATAATCCATGTCTTCTTGGGGCTTTGGGCACATTTCCGTACTAAGTTGGAAATGGCTAAAAAAATGTGTACTAACTAGTTTTTCATCGTGCATATTAAATCTTTTCAACACCTTTTGTACATACTCATTCTGAGACAATGTTAATTTACGATTTTTCTTGTCCATAGTTATTCTTATACCAAGGATTTGTTTTGTAGCTCCCAAATCCTTCATTGCAAATGAATTTTCCAATTTTATTTTGAGCACATTTATTTCCTGCATGTTAGACCCTGCAACAAGCATGTCATCTACATACAATAACAATATAATATAGCTACCATCATTTTTCTTTTTCAGATAAACACAATGATCAGAGTTACATCTAGTATAACCTTGTTCAGACATAAACTTGTCAAATTTTAGATACCACAGCCTTGGAGCCTGTTTTAATCCATACAAGCTCTTCTTCAACCTGCACACAAGTTTCTCCCTCCCTTTCACTTCATATCCTTGTGGCTGCTGCATATACATCTCTTCCTCCAAATCCCCATGGAGAAAGGTTGTCTTTACATCTAACTGCTCAAGATGCAAATCTTCAGCTGCTACAAGACTTAAAATAGTTCTGATTTGAGTCATTTTAACAACAGGAGAAAATATTTCATCAAAATCAATACTTTCTTCTGTGCAAACCCCTTCACCACAAGTCTAGCTTTGTACCTCTGTTTTCCTCCATCTTCTTCCTTCAACCTGTAAACCCATTTATTCTTCAATGTAGTTTTTCCTGCAGGCAACTTGACTAAGTCCCAAGTCTAGTTATGCATTAAGGAGTCCATCTCTTCTTCCATGGCTACCTCCCACTTCTTCCTACTTTCAACTTGCATTTCTTCTTCATAACATTCCAGTTCACCAGAATCAGTCAACGATAAATAATATAATGAAGGAGAGTATCGCTCAAGGGGTCTACTTATCCTGGTAGATATTCTAACACCACTTTCAGGTGTTTGGGGTGCCTCTTACTGTTGTGGTGGTTGTTGTTGTTATGGTTGTTTATTATTATTATTTTCAGGCACTTTTACTTTTTTAGTGATCTCATCAAGGACTGCGTATTCCTTGTTTTCTTTTTCCTGTTTCTTTTCTTGCAATTGATTCTTATACAAGACATTTTCATTGAATATTAAATCTCTGCTCCTAATGATTTTGTGATTTTCATAATCATATAAGTGATAACCAAAATCATTAACACCATATCCAGTAAAGGTACATTTCTTTGACTTTGCCTCAAGCTTTGTTCTATTTTCTTAATCAATATGGACAAAGGCCTCACAGCCAAAAGGCTTTAAAATAGAGTAGTTTACCTTTTTACCTGTCCATGCTTCCTCTGGAACACCACCATCCAAGGAACTTGAAGGCCCTCTGTTTATTAGATAAACAGCAGTATCTACAACATCTGCCCAAAACTGTAAAGGCAATCTTTCATGCAATCTCATGCACCTTGCATGCTCCATGATTGTTCTGTTCATCCTTTCCGACACACCATTTTCTTGTGGTGTTCTTGGAACTGTCTTCTCTCTGCGAATTCCATGCTCTGAATAGTACTTATCAAACTCTTTGTTGCAATATTCACCTCCATTGTCTGATCTAAGACACTTCAATTTCTTTCCTATCTCAATCTCAACCAAAGCTTTCCATTTCTTGAAAGTATCAAATATATAAGATTTATTCTTAATATAGTAAATCCAAGTTTTTCTAGTTGCATCATAAATAAAAGTAACATAATAACAAGAGCCACCGAGAGATGATACCTGAGCAAGTCCCCATACATCTGTATGCACAAGATCTAATTTTTCGCTCTTCTTTTCTTTCCCAACTCTTAGAAATCTGACTCTCTTTTGCTTTCCATGAATGCAATTCTCATAGAAGTCCAAATCAACATTCTTCAAACCCAGCAACAAATTACTTGAGTGTAGAATCTTCATCCCCTTTTCACTCATGTGTCCGAGCCTATGATGCTATAATGTTGCATCTGCTCCTTTAGAAGTTAAAGCATTAACAATGTTAGAAATACCATTGCATAAATACAATGTACCAACTTTTTCCCCTTTTGCTATTACCAGGGCTCCTTTGGTGACCTTCCAAGCTTTACCTATGAAATTTGTCACACAACCTTCACTACCTAATTGCCATGTTGAAATCAGATTTTTCTTCAGATCTGGAACATGCCTTACCTCCTTTAGTAGCCATTGGTTTCCATTCTGCTGTTTTACAAGAACCTTACCCATTCCAACAATTTTACAAGATTTATCATCATCCAAATGAACTTTTCCAAAATCTCCTTGAACATAGTCATGAAAGTATTTCTTATTAGGTGTGGCATGGAATGAGGCCCCTGAATCTACCACCCATGAATCAGTAATATTTTTGAAAGAAAGAATCAAAGCATCTTGTAACACCTCACCTGTCACATTTGCTTCATGATTTTTTTCTTGCTGTGCATCTCCTTCTTTTCCCTTCCGAGATCTATAGTATTTGTTTAGGTGTCCTTTCTTTCCACATTTCCAACACACTATCCCCGATCTAGACTTGGATCTGCCTTTCCTTGATTTACTGTGATATCCTAAGCTCTTTCCTCTTTCCATTTTTCTTCCCCTAGACTCTGCACTCAAAGTGTTACCGATGTCTCACCAGAGCTTTTTTGTCACATTTCCTTGCTAAGGATAGCACCGACAACATCATCAAACTTTAAAGTACTAGATCTAGACATAGAGTTACTAATGGCCATTACTAAACCATTCCAACTTTCTAGTAATGAGCACAAGAATAACAGAGCTCTAACTTCCTCATCAAAGTTTACCCCTACAGAACATAATTAACTTGTAAAAATATTAAAACCATTTAAATGGTTTGCAATAGATCCACCTTCTGACATCTTCATATTAAATAACCATTTCATAAGAAATACCTTGTTTGAGGCCGAGGGTTTTTCATATAGTGTCTTCAACGCCTTAATCAAACCCTATGTCGTTGTTTCCTTCGAAATGTTGAAGGCAACCGGCGCTGCAAGACACAACTGTACTATTATGAGTGACTTTCTATCAAGAAGGTTCCATTCTTCATCTGTCATACCCGTTGACATCTCTGTTTTTCCGCCCAATGGTAGGTATAGATCTTTCTGATACAAATAATCTTCCATCTGCATCTTCCACAGCAAGAAGTTTTGGCCATTAAATTTCTCGACCCTAAACTTATCATCTTCTGCCATTGCTCCCACTCGAACGATGAACCCTTCTCTTCTGCAAGTTTATCAGCCAAATAGACCTTTGGCTTAGATACGAGTTGTTAGAAAATTATATATTACAGAGCAATGGAACACATAAAATATTGCATAAATATAAACATAGAAAATGCATAAAACAAGAGAGACACAGATATATGTGGTTCACCCAGTTTGGGCTACATCCACTCCGAACATCCAGCCCTTCCTTTCTATTATCTAGCAAAATGAAGAGACACAACCTACAACAGATCTGTTGTAATATTCTCTGTTTTCTCTCACAGTCTCACCTCTCTGTTTCTCACTCAGAGAATACACATCCATTACATAGCCTCAAACATAATGCCCTCATATGAAGAGAGGGGTTGCCTTCTGGGGCAAAAAACCCTAAACTAAACATAAGTTCTACTGTCACATCATCCGCCTAATAAACGACCCAGATTGAGTAGAAATTACTATACTTTTACAATGAAATTTTACATATGTTTTTAGCTTTGGGGGCGCTGCCCCCACACCCCTCCACATGGAGGGGTGATCTGATAATCACCCTATGAGTGACCTCAGTTGAAGATTTATTAAACAAAAGGTATTACAGACTCATGTGCTAGTGTGTGTTCTATGTTATTGAAACAACGGATTGATCAGATTGCCAATACATAGACATTTTAAATGGAAAGACAACAGAGAATACAATAAGCAACATAAAGACACAAATGGTTTTTAATAAGGAGTTCACCCTATTCTCCAAGGCTATGTCTCCGGTCCAGCTTCAGTGGTGGCCATGTTTTATTGTGTCTTACAACAGAGAAATTACAATATAGGGACTCAATGTGAGTTCTCTTGAAGCCGATTTTGCTATGTAGGGTGGTTCTTGGATTCCCCAAGCCACTCATAGTTCACAAACTCTTTTTCTTCCTACCAACTCTGTGACCCTTGGTCTACAGTGGAAAGAGCCAAATATGATGCTTAGTCCAGATAGATTCTTCTATAGGAAGGCTTGAATCTTCAACCTCTCTGGTGCTCGATGCTGCCTGTGGTCAGCTTGGCCCTCTGTCTCCTCTGCTTGGCTTTACTGTTCTCTGTGTTGAATCCTCCTCTCAGGGTTCACTGTTCACTGTCTCTCTTGGTCGCTTAGATTCGTCTCAAAGTCCTTCTCTTTTTTTTTCAACTGTCTCTGTTCATGGCTTTAACCATTCGATCCCTATGCCTGCACGGTTCCTCTCTCACCTGTGTCGATTCTCCTTCTGTAGCTGCACTTGGAGTTCCCTGTTTGGTGTCAACACGAACGCTCGAGAAGTGCCACATGTCCCCATCAAAACAGTGCCAGCCTGCTTGTCGATTCATTTCTTCGGTTATGTCGTGGATACGTTCTTTCTCCACCGTGGCAGTCAAACCAATTCCAAATCCCTTTAAATCGCGGATTATTTCCCTGTTGATTCCACTTCTTTCTATCGGGCACAATCTCAGCCGTCCGATATGGGCTCCTCCAGATCTGACGTCATATGCATGTCGAGTGTGGTTGACTTGCTCGACCGATAGTGCACTATTACGGCGGTTTTTATCTCACCTCCGCTACCACACGTCGATCGCTGAGTGGGATCGCTTTGCTCTCCTCCAAAACCTCTTACCATTCAAGGGTGTCGCGATTGATATTGCCAGTTTTCCAGAGCGCAGGTCCTGCCTTTGTCCTTTAGTGCTTTTGGTTTCTCTGCCCGCAGTTCTCCAGCTCCCAACATGACCGAGTGCTTAAGGCTTTTCCATTTTATCCTTTTTCTCCTAGTGATGCCGCTAATCACACATCAAAATTGCCTCCTTTTCCCGATCTGGGGCTCCCAGGGTCTGTTTTGACCTCCTGCACAGTCTCCATGGGCCTCTGTCAATGCGCTTTGACTGATGTCCTTGTTGTTCCATGTCGGTTGCCATGGCCATTGGTTCAATATGTTTTTGATGTTGTTTTCGATTTCATTAGAGATTTGTTCAACTCGATACAGTCAAAGTTCTTGACAGTCTTTTGTGGATCTAATTCAAATCACAGCCTCCCTACTGAAAAAGCTTTTGGACCACCAAAAGTTGGTTTTCTTCAAGCATCGACTAAGTGAGGAAACTTCTGTCTCACTTGTCCAATCACAATCCACTTCACATTGCTTGGCTTTCGAACCTTTAAGCCCAATCCTAAGGTATTCCACCTGTCCACTACACGTCATCCTTACCTTCCTGTCCAGCACTGTGTCTTCTTGTAACTCATTAAGGTATTCAGGTAGCAAGTCATCAACAGAAGGTAATTGACTCTGCTCTTTAGGGTCCTCAATCATTTAAGGTTCAAACAAACTCAATCAATCTACATTCACGACTGAGTAGATGTGCATGTAAGCTGGTAGATCAAGGTGAAAAGAATTCTCACCAATCCTCTCAAGTACCCTGAAGGGTCCATACCTGATAGGTTTTAGCTCCTTACCTTCACCTTGCATTATGTCCTTGCTGATATACAGCTAGACTTGGTCTCCAACTTGAAAACTATGCTCCATCTGATGCTTATCATGCCTAGCCTTGTACTTGGCCTGGCTCTTTTCCAACTATTCCTGTACTACCTGGTGGATCTCCTAGATCTGTTCAATGAACCTAGTTTCCTTGTCCACATCATTGTGTCTATCAACCATGATATCTTTACCAAAGACAAAATCCAAAGGAGTCCTTGGTATGAAACCAAAACAGGTCTCAAAAGGAGATCTCTGTGTAGAAGAGTGTTTGGCTCTATTGTAAGCATTTTGCACATAACACAAGTGCTCATCCCAAAGCTTAGGATGTTTGCTACAATATCCTCTCAGTAACTGGATCACTGTTCTGTCAACTACTTCTGTCTGGCCATCTGTTTGTGTATGAAAAGCTGTGCTTTTCTTTAACTTGGTATCCATTAGTTCCCATAGACTGGACCAAAACTTCCCCACAAATCAGGTGTCTCGATCAGATACAATAGAAGTTGGTAATCCAAAATGAACCCATACATGTTCAAAGAATAATTTTGCAGTTTGTTCAGCTGTAATCTGTTTACTACAGGGTATCAAAATACACATTTTGCTGAAACTATTGACAACAACATATAGATAATCATGACCTTTCCTAGATTTAGGTCATCCTCCAATGAAATCCAAGGAAATGCTTTCCCAAGGGTGAGAAGGAACTGGCAAGGGAGTGTACAAGACTAGTTTTCTATTGCTAGGCTTGCTTTTAGCACACATAGCACACCCCTTTACATATCTAGAAACTGTCTCATTCATTTTCAGCTAATAGTAGAAGTTTTGTAGCTGTGCAGCTGTCTTACTTACCCCAAAGTGACCTGATATCAGAGAAGTCTGTGCTTCCCTAATTATCTTTACTCTCTCAGTTTGTGGAATGCAAAGTTTTCCATAATGATATAAGAGTCAGTCCTTCACATGATAGTCCAATTCTTCTACTCTTTTTCCTTGAATAAAAGTTGCATATACACCTTTAAAGTCCATATCCTGAGCATATTGTTCTATGTAGCTTTCATGTGGCATAGAATTATGCTTAAGTGGGATAGATGAATTTATAATGGGTCTAGATAACATGTCTGCAACCTTGTTATGTGTGCCCTTTTTATATCTGATGACTAAATGAAACTATTGTAGAAACCCCATCCATCTGTAATGTCTTGATTGCTACAATTTAGTTTGGGAGTGTAGGTATTGAAGTGGCTGATAATCAGTATGTATTACTATTTCTTTGCCCATTAAGTAATGTTTCCACTTTTTCACACTCTGAACTAATGCATACAATTATTTATCATATGTAGGATAATTAAATATTGCAGGATTAAAAGTCTCAGAATGATAACATATGGGTTTACCGTGTTGTGTCAACATTGCTCCCATGGCATAGTCACTGGCATCAGTTTGGATCTCAAATGGTCTTTTTAGATTTGGCAGTGCTAGTACAGGTGTTGTACTAATCTTTTCTTTCAAGGTGTCAAAGGCTTTATGCTATTCACCTCCCCACTGAAACACCTTGTTCAATCCTGTCAAAGCATGTAAGGGAGCTGCAATTGAGGAAACATTTGAAATGAACTTCCTCCAATACTGTGCTGCTCCTAAGAAGCTTCTCACTTCTGTAGCAGACTTGGGTTTAGGTGAGTTTATGATGACTGCCACTTTAGAGGGATATATTTTCAATTCACCTCCGCCTACTATATGACCCAAATAATTTAGAGAGGTTTACCCAAATTCACATTTGGAGAGTTTAACATAAATTTTTTCTCTTTTCAAAACATCTAATGTCTGCTTAACATGCTTTAAATGTTCTTCCCACGTTTTACTAAAAATCAGAATGTCATCCAGATACACAATAACAAAATCATCAAGAAAAGGTCTGAGCACATCATTCATTAATCTCATGAAAGTAGCAAGGGCATTGGTCTTTCCAAAAGGCATAACCAACCATTCATACAATCCCTGCTTTGTTTTGAAAGCAGTCTTCGATGCATCTTGCTCTGCAACTCTGACATGATGGTATCCACTGTGCAAATCCAACTTGGTGAAAGAAACAACTTCCTTCAATTGATCTAAAAGATCATCTATGCGAGGAAGGGGATAATTTTTTTTTTATTTTTATCTTATTCAGTGCTCGATAGTCAATGCACATTCTCCACTAGCCATCTTTCTTTCTCACCAAAATGATTGGTGATCCACATGGTGATGTGCTAGGCATGATGAACCCTTTCTCGAGCAACTCCTGCACCTGCTTCTTGATTTCAGCATTCTCTAAAGCAGATAACCTGTACATCCCAATGTTAGGCAAAGGAACATCTTGCTGCAAAATAATATCATGTACTATTCCCTTTTTGGGTGGCAGACCCTTGGGTTCTTGAGATAAGACATCATACTCTGAAACAATGTTTTCTATATCACCTTGCTGATCAACATTACAGCCCTCAAATACAGTGGTTTTATCAAGTGTCCTTTCCTTTACAACCATTAGTAAGAACTGTTTTCATGAATTTATCATTCTTTTCATCTATCCTGAGTTTATGAGAGTATAATTATTCTTGAGCTTATGAGCTCTTAAAAAGTATTCAATTCCATCTTTAACAAGTAGATACTTGTTCTCAGCTCTATAGAAAATATCCTTTCTATCATACAGGTAAGGACTTCCTAAAACAATTCCACATATATCCAAAGGAATTACATCTAACTCAACCTCATCTAAAAATGCTGACCCAAAAGAAAAATTGAGTTTGCACTGTCTAGTCACTTGTAGTTGTGCTTTATCATTCAACCAACCTAATGGGTATGGTTTCTTATGAGGTGTAGTTTCTAATCCCAATTTCTTTACAATTGCTTCAGAAATTAGATTTACTTGTGAGCCACTATCAAACAAAGTATCAATCTTTCGATTTTTGGAAACAACTCGAATATAGATAAGCTCATGCCTTTTTTTCTCATGTTCTTCATCAATAACAGATTGAGCAGGATTACTAGTAGATGCTTCAGAATTCTTACCTTTCATACCTATAGCTACAATGATTGTTTGATCTCCTGAGTCTGACCCCAAATCTCTCTAAATAGCTGCAGTAGTCTTCTACTTCTTGCCCTCGAACTTCTTAGGTCTCAGCCTGGATGCAGAATCCAATAGTGCTCATCATCATGCCCCTCCTTTTTACAGTGAGTGCATGAAGCTTTGCTTTTTTGTGTAGTGTTAGCCTTCCTTGCTTTCCACTTCTACTTTCTTTTCTCCTTGCTCTTGCTTACAGTGAGTTGGGATGGTCCCCCAACTTCTAGATTTCCATCCTTTCCTCTAGCTTCTAGATGCGTAGCTTGTACAAATACTTCATCTATACTAGTGGGATTAAACATGAGGATGGTATGCCTCATGTAGTTGTGTAGACCACCAATGTACTTCAAAATAGTTTCTGGTGAGTCTAATGAGATACCCAACATTAATGCTCTCTTTCTGAACTCTTGAGTATACCCTTGTACACTTTTCCCTTTCAACTGCCGAAGAGTTTGGCAACTCATCATGGCTTGTTGCATGTAGGCCAATGAATGGAACTGCTTTTTGATTGCAGCAACAAATTCACTCTAGACAGAGATTGTCTTACCATGTCTTTTCATATCACCTTGGGTTCTGCCTTCCCACCAAACCAAGGCAGTGCCTCCTAGGTGTAGGCTTGCCAGCTGAATCTTACTCTTGTCTAAATCTATGTTCTATACTCTGCAATACACATCAATTTATCTAATCCAATTATCCAACTTTTCAGCATTTAGCTCTCCATCATATATAGGCAAGTCAAATTTAACATCTAGTTTAATCAAATATGATTTCTTATTATACACAGGGCTATTAGGAGGTGTAGGAAAGCTTTCTTCTTTTCCCTTTCCTTTTGAGTGGTCATGGGAATGAGATTCATCCTCTTCTGTATCTTGTTTAAAGCCTGATGAATCTTCATCCTTATGCTTTCTAAAGTCCCTATACATTTCTTCTACCATAGACTTTACAGCTAGGAAACTTTCTATGAATTGAGGGTCTGGCCCTATAAAACCTTCTTCTGACATTGTCTTCCGAGAATAGACTCTCCCAATTTCAGGATTAGTTTCCACCAACTCTCCTTCTCCTAATTTGAGCTTTGATCCAGTAAGCATTCACAGCTAAACCAACACAAGCTTGTCTAACCTTACAGCCTAGAGCTCTGATACCACTTGATTTGATAATCACCCTATGAGTGACCTCAGTTGAAGATTTATTAAACAAAAGGTATTACAGACTCATGTGCTGGTGTGTGTTCTGTGTTATTGAAAAAATGGATCGATCAAATTTCCAATACACAGACATATTTAATGGAAAGACAGTAGAAATACAGTAAGCAACATAAAGACACAAACGGTTTTTAATAAGGAGTTCACCCTATTCTCTAGGGCTACGTCTCCGGTCCAGCTTCAGTGGTGCCCGTGTTTTATTGTGTCTTACAACAGAGAAATTACAATACAGGGACCCAATGTGAGTTATCTTGAACCATATTTTGCTAGGTAGGGTGGTTCTTGGATTCCCCAAGCCACTCAGAGTTCACAAACTCTTTTTGTTCCTACCAGCTCTGTGACCCTTGGTCTACAATGGAAAGAGCCAAATATGATGCTCAATCCAGACAAATTCCTCTATGGGAAGGATTGAACCTTCAAGCTCTCTGGTGCTTGATGCTACCTGTGGTCAGCTTGGCCCTCTGTCTCCTTTTCTTGGCTTTACTGTTCTCTGTGTTCAATCCTCCTCTCAGGGTTCACTATTCACTGTCTGTCTTGGTCGCTTGGAATCCTCTCAAAATCCTTCTCCTTCTTTTTTCAACTGTCTATGTTCATGGCTTTAACCATTCGATCCCTATGCCTGTTCAGTTCCTCTCCTGCCTGCGTCAATTCTCCTTCTGCAGTTGTGCTTGGAGTTCACTATTCGGCATCATCATGAACGCTTGAGAAGTGCCACATGTCCCCATCGGAACAGCGCCAGCCTGCTCGTCGATTCATTTCTTCGATTATGTCGTGGATTCATTCTTTCTCCACCATAGTGGTCAAACGGATTCCAAATCCCTTTAAATCCCAACTTATTTCCCTGTCGATTCCACTTCTTTCTATCGGGCACAATCTCAACCATCCGATCTGGGCTCCTCCAGATCCAACGTCATACACACGTCGAGCGCGGTTGACTTGCTCGACTGATAGCACGTGATCATGATGGTTTTTCTCTCACCTCTGCTGCCACACATCGATCGATGAGTGGGATCGCTCCACTCTCCTCCAAAACCTCTTACCATTCAAGGGCATCCCGATCGATACCGCTAGTTTTCCAGAGTGCGGGTCCCACCTTTGTCCTTTAGCGCTTTTGGTTTCTCTTCCCACAGTTCTCCGGCTCCCAACGTGACTGAGTGCTTAAGGCTTTTCCATTTTAGCCTTTTTTGTCCAGCGATGCCGCTAATCGTGCATCAAAATCGCCTCCTTTTCCCGATCCAAGGCTCCCAGGGGCTGTTTTGACCTCCTGTGTAGTCTCCGTGGGCCTCGGTTAGCGTGCTTTGACCGAGGTCCTCATCGTTCCACACTGGTTGCCATGGCCACTAGTTCAGGGTGTTTTTGATGCTGTTTTGGATTTCATTAGAGATTTGTTCAACTCAATACAGTCAAAGTTCTTGACAGTCATTTGTGGATCCAATTTGTGTCAAGGGGTGTACAAAATTCCTAGGTATACATCTGGCTGAAACAAAGACCTCTGAACAATCATGCTCCACATCCAACAGAAGGACCTAGGCAAAGATGTCCATCATCGCATTCCTTTGTCGCTCGAGCACTTCTTTGGACAAGATTTTGATAGGATCTCCTAACCCTTCGTCTTTCTTTTCATCCACCATTGGAGGCCATTGAAATCTATGAGGTTGGTCTTGCAAAGGTTCGACTAGTTCAAGCCCTAACTCATTATATCTTGACCTCATTGGGGACATGCAAAGAAAAATAGAGAAAGACTAGACCGCTCTGATACCACTGATCCGAATTTAAACAGGAACACAACAAATTATAGATAGAACCATAAATACATAGATGCAGTAGAAATAACACTTCCCTTGATTAATATCAAATAATGAAATATTGTTACAAACAGTATGGAAACGAGACTAGCTCGGTGATGGTAGCTTATCTCTGAGAAGATATGTGGTGGATACATGCCTTTGAACTGCATTATAATGAGGCTCAAGTGCCTTTTTATTATTGAAAAATAAGAGAAAACCCTAAACAAAGAAAATCCTAACCCGAGGAGATGTAACACCAAGAGTTTATGGGCCCCATTGGGGTTAGTTGGGAAGCCAACTTCTCAGGGTCATGACTTGCTCATATTATCTTTTCTTGACATGCAGGATATCCTATTGAGAAATATCTCTCTGAGGAAAAAAGTCGTTGGCACTAGATTACCAAAAAAACTTTGTTTAGGACCTCAAAATGGTTTTGGAAGTTTAGGACCCAAAAAACAGCTAAAAATAGTAAACTTTGCTACAATAAAGGAAACTAAAAACTGAAAGAAACAACAGTGGGGGGCCAAGTGGAATTGGTGGGTGGACACCACTATCCACTTGGATCACTATGGGAACTGAAACCTACATCCCACCTTTTAGATAAACTTCTTTATAGTTTTAGACCCCATTATTATTCCACGGACTCATCAGTTCACCACAACTTCCCGGCCAACAACCTCACCCTGTGGCCACTCCAAAAAATTCATCGCCAGTGGTCGACTTGTTTAGAGTAACTTCCCAGATTTAATGATCTAGGTGGTTCTAAAGACACACAAAGGACAAATAGGACTCAGGAACACTCAAAAATCAAAGTGTTTGGATTATGCTCGAATGAGGACTAGAGCGTAAATCTTGTCGTTCTGATCACAATGGTGTGAACGGTTTGTCAATCTGAGTCCGGATGAAGGAGATAGAGGCAGTCCAATATGGGTTGACTTTTGCTGACTAGGTAGGCTTAAGGAGGCCATAATTTCGACCTTTTCCAGTGGACGGAATCTGGCCAACTTTGGCCAGATTCTGAGCAAAATCATGGCCTCGTTAAGAAGATTCCTTCGGTCCAAAACCAAATTTCCAAAAATGCATGGTTTGTTTTAAATAACAAATATATATATTTATATATATATATATATATATATATATATATATATATATATATATATATATATTATATTATATATATATATATAATATATATATATTATATATATATATTTATATATATATATATATATATATATATATATATATATCTATATATATATATATATATATCTATATATATATATATATATATATATATATTATATATATATATAGATATATAGTATATATATTATAAAAAGGGTGGCAGGCCACCAACCCCGCCACCCCAACCAAATCACATAACCAAAATAGTTTTTATGGAGGGGTGGGCCATTAAACCCCTGGCACCTCCCCAATCCCACATACTTATTGAAATCCAAAGTGTTGGGTGGGCTGGCCCTTGCGGCGCGGACCCAACCCATTCCACCCAAATCAAGACGACGCAAAACCTTTAATAAATAGTGGGTGGTGGGCCAGCCCTTGGGGCATGGACCCAACCACACCCAAAGTGAAAGCACAGGTCATGGTAGCAGGGCTATGGTGGGCGGGCCCAACCCAACCAATTTATTTTTATAAATAAATTTTTGTTAGGTAAAAAGGAGGAGGCGGGTTTTGACTGCTAACCTCCTCCCTATTAAATGGATCCTCAACCAATCCATCCAATGGCTTCATTAAGAAATCTACTAGCTGTTTTATACTTACACACAGTTTTTCAGTGTGCCTAGGTAGAGGAGGAAGTGCATGGAGTTCGAGGTAGAATTTTGTAGGAGCACTGAATTTTCAATTTATCAAATTTTGAAAAAATTTATACGGTTTCATCACTTCTCGATGCCACAAATGCAATGGTGTTGTCCATTTCTCCATCAGAGTTCTGAATTTTTCATCCATTTTTCAGTATGCAGGTGGAACCATGACTACTATAGAAACAGGGAGCGGAACCATGATCCTTGAAATTTTCCCGAGGAGGTAATTTTTCTCCATGTCAGAATATAGTCAAGTTTATATTTGTTTTTCACGGTTTTCCGCAGGGATCGCAATGGCAAGGGAAAATTCACCTTTTGAGTTGAATATTTTTAGTCCAACCATGGAGTAGAATATTTGAGGAATTTAAGGGGAATCTAAAAGATTCCTTGAGCCCTAGATTCTCAATTTCTCAAAATTCAAAAATTAGACAGTCGATTTTGCATTATTCAACATCACAAATCTGATGGTGCGTTAAGATTTTTCATTTTCTCATTCTATTCTTCAACCACTTTTCTAAGTGGAATGTAGCTGTCAGCATTCATGTGTGAGCAGCCATTTCCATGTGATTGATGCCGTGAGATTGAAGGTCTGAACAACTTCAACAACTTAACATCCTTTTCTTCAGATGGCCCTTGGTTGTGAGGTATATGTAGTGTGTGCATGTACTATTTTTTGCTATGCATTATGCTGCATAGATCCCTATTTGATGTTTGATGTGGGATCTTGTTTATTACTCGTTTTCATGATTCCTGCTTGATGTGACGCGGAATCATCTGTGTTATGTACTTGTTGTCATGATTTTTCATGTTTTGTTTTCAGATCCCTTTGTTGTATTTTGATGGGATACTCATGTTGTCATCATGCATGTTTGCACTAAGATCCATTTTATGCCATGTTGGCGAGATGCTCATCATGCATGAGTTTTATGTCATACTTATAGGAGTCTTTTGACTAAGAGTTCCTATAGTGAAACATCTCTTGGAGCCACTCCTTCGTGAGGGAATTTTCTTTGTATGATAGCGACATCACCTCTATGTACATCATCTCTATTGACAACACTTAATGCAACGACCTACACCATCTTGACACCGGGGCCCAGAGATGTAATCCCTCCTGGATGAACTTCATTATCAACGTCTTATGTTTTCATGTGCTGATGATTTTCATGCTCATCTTCTTTACAACATGCAAATGTATTCATTCATGTTCTTTTAAAAATATAATTTAATACATGAAGAAAGTAAAAGGTCTTGGAAGGGTCCTTCATCACACAAGAACCTAGATCAAGTGGTATCATAGTGGTCTTTCCATTGATTTGAATTGCAACGTGAACAATGGAACGTGTAGCAATAGAGGATGAAACATTCATGTATGAGACCATGCTCAAAATTTCCAAAAGAGTATAAATAATGTATGAAACTCTACAAAAAGAGACAGAGGAAAGGGAGCGATTGCAGATTCAGTTGCAAGCCACAGGAAGAGGCCCTCGAAGAACTGAAGCACAACAACCAAAACCTTCAAACAGAGAACGTTGAATTGAAGATGCATCTACATGAAGAGAAAGAAGAAAAACATAGTTTTCTACGATAGCTGCAAGCAAAGGAAAAGGCCTTGGAAAAGTGAAGCGTGACCCATGCGAGGTAAAAAGTAGTTCACTGAATTCATGTATGTGTCCTGATGATAATTTCAGTGCTTTTGAAAATCATACCATAGGAATTGGCTCCAAACTCTTGAAGAGAATGGGGTATGAAGGGAAAGGCTTGGGCGTCAATGTCCAAGGCATTGTCAACCCCATCAAAGTAGAGGAATTACCGTGTCGAACAAGACTTGGGTATATCAGAAAGGAAGTTTGGGAATGAACTGAGACAGCTAGCAAACCACCAACAACATATGATGAGCAGCCCTCATCAGTTGTTTCCAAATCAATAGAGAAGGTAAAAGATGTTGATTTCCTTTTTGTTTCTTCTTCACATAGTATGATTTCTGTTGGAGAATTGGAGATCCAAATTATCGGAACAAACATGAGGCTTCTTACAAGGACGAGGCCCGAGGAGGAAGAAAAACTTGGCGTTAATAACCAAGGCATAACTCAACCATTGGAGGTTGTACAGAGACCTAAATTTGCAAGCTCGAGATACACTAAAGGAGAATGCTCAAAGGTGTTAGACTCTTCCGAGACATCATCGAAATCATCGAGGAAAAAGATTGATGGGAACACATCCCCATCATCCCATGGAAGTTTCCATGGAAAGGAAAGAGCCGAGGAAAGCTCTCATCACCATAATGACATCAGAAATGACAAGGAAAGGTATAACCAATTTTGATGTTCGAATGTTCATTTCGATTATGATCATGTTGTTAATGATGAATGTAAAACATGGCATTGAAAGACATGTACCTTTTGTGGATTACATAACCATACATTTTGTAAGTGTTGGAAAAGAATGGCAGCACACAAAAGGATGAGGCCTGAAAGACCCTCTCAACAATAGGTACAGAAACATGTTAGAAAAATCTGGAGAAAGAAGATTGATTGCAGTCATTGCAACAAAAGTGGCCATCAAAGAGCCACTTGTTGGAGGCTCCATCCAAAGCAGCGCCTTAAAGACAAAGTGTCGGTGGATGAACTAGGTGAAGCAATTGTTTGACAAGCCAAGCCACCACAAGGAGGCGACCGATTCAAATTCATAAGTGAAAAATGGTTTCTAGAACTGTTGTCATTCCATGGTCATACTTTTGTAAATCATTTGTTGTATTTCAAAATGTAAAAGTGATGATGTGTTTTCCATCACTTGTTCAGCAACAATGATGTAGTTTCATTTTAAACTTTGAAAGTGATGTCTTGTTTCCATTACTTGTCAAAATAATAGTGTTTGGCCTTATCTTTGTAAATCATGTGTTGTAGTGATGATGTGTTTTTGATCACTTATTGAAGCAACAATGATGTGTTGGCCTTGTTTTCGTAGTTGGGGTATTGTGTCCATCTTGTTGTAAACTTGACCACAGAGTATGTGATATAAACTCGTGGCAAGTATGGGATGCTTCGGTCATTAGTTGGTCATGTAAGTCAAGCATGTAAATTGCAAAATAATGTACTACAGGTTACAGAGGTTGCAGGTGTCGTCTTGTCACTTAAGGCTTCAAAGAACAAAGGCGAAGAAGATGGAAGTGAGACCTTTCAGGACGCTTGTGATGCAGACAATGTACATAAAAGTTTTAGATTATTTTTCATGCTTTTGGAGGACCAAAAGCTCCTTAGTAGGGAGGATTGATCCAATTGGCTCCAGAGATACACATAGGACAAAGAGGACTTAGGAACGCTCAAAAATCAAAGTGTTTGGATTATGCTCGAACAACGACTAGAGCGTAGACCTCATCGTCTTGATCGTAGTGGTGCAAATGATTCGTCAATCTGAGTCCGGATGAAGGAGATAGAGGTAGTCATAGTTGGGTTGAATTTTGCTGACTAGGCAGGCTTAAGGAGGCCGCAATTTTGACCTTTTCTAGCTGACAGAATCCGGCCAACTCCAGCTAGCTTCCAAGCAAAATTGTGGCCTCATTAAAAAGACTCCTTCGGTCCAAAATCAAATTTCCAAAAATGCATCGTTGGTTTTAAATAACAAAAAAATTATAAAAAAAGGGTGGTGGGCCACGACCCTGGCCCCTCCCCACATCCCACGGACTATTGAAATCAAACAATTGGGTGGGTTGGCCATTGGGGCGTGAACCCAACCGATTCCACCAAAATCAAAACAACCCACGACATTTTAATGAACAATGGGTGGTGGTTCGACCCTTGGGACACGGACCCAACCATGCCCAAAGTGAAAGTGCAGGTCATGGCAGCGGGGATATGGTGGGTGGGCCACCCAAGGCAGGCCTAACCCAACCAATTTATTTTTATAAATAAATTTTTGTTAGGTAAAAAGGAGGAGGCGGCGTTTGACCGCCCGACCTCCTCCCTATTAAATGGATCCTCAATCAATCAAGCCAATGGATTCATTAAGAAATCTACCCATGATCTTATACTTAAAAATAGTTTGTCAGTGCACCCAGGCAGAGGAGGCAGTGCATGGAGTTCGAGGCAAAATTTTGCAGGAGGGCTAAATTTTCACTTTGTCAGATTTTGACAAATTTTATACAGTTTCATCACTTCTTTACGCCACAAATGTAATGGCGTTGTTCATTTCTCCATCAAAGTTCTACATTTTTTGGCCATTTTTCTATATGCAGGTGGAACCATGACTGCTGCAGAAATAGGGAGCAGAACCATGATCCTTGAAATTTTCCCGAGGAGGTAATTTTCCTCCATGTTGGAATATAGTCAAGTTTATATTTGTTTGTCACAGTTTTCTACAGGGATCACAATGGCGAGGGCAGATTCACCTTTTGAGTTGCAGATTTCCAGTCCACCCATGGAGCAAAATCTTTGAGGAATCTAGGGGGAATCTAAAGGATTCCTTGCGCCTGAGATTCTCAATTTCTTAGAATTCAAAAATTGGACAACCAATTTCACACTATTCAATGTCACAAATTTCATGGTGTGTTTAGATTTTTCATTTTTTCATTCTATTCTTCATCCACCTTTCTAAGTGGAATGCAGGTGCTAACATTCATGTGTGAGCAGCCATTTCCATGTGATTGATGCCATGAGATTGATGGTCTGAACAACTTCAACAACTTAACATCCTTTTCTTCAGATGGCCCTTGGTTATGAGGTATATGCAGTGTGTACATGTACTTTTTTTTGCTATGCATTGTGCTGCACATATCCCTGTTTGATGCTTGATGCGGGAAATTGTTTATTACTTGTGTTCATGATTCCTGCTTGATGTGTGCGAAATCATAAGTGTGATGTACTTGTTGTCATTATTTTTCATGTTTTGTTTTGAGATCCCTTTGTTGTATGTTGATGGGATACTCATGTTGTCATCATGCATGTTTGCATTGAGATCCATTTTATTCCATGTTGCTGAGATGCTCATCATGCATGAGTTTTATGTCATACTGATAGGAGTCTTTTGAATGAGAGATCTTGTAGTGAAACATCTCTTGGAGCCATTCCCACATGATGATATTTTCCTTGTATGATAGCGACATCATCTCTATGTACATCATCACTATTGACAACACTTAATGCAACGGCCTACACCATCTTGACATCGGGGCCTAGAGACGTAGTCCCTCCTCGACAAACTTCGTTATCAACATCTTATGTTTTCATGTGCTAATGATTGTCATGTTCGTCTTCTTTACAGCATGCAGATGTATTCATTCATGCTCTTTTGAAAATACAATTTAATGCATCACAAAAGTAAAAAGTCTTGGAAGGTTCCTTCATCACACCCGGACCTGGATCATACAAACACCATGCACATGAAGAATCTCCAACACTGGTCATCCTGGCAGTTTTTTGGATTCATCCAACAAGTTACATAACGAGCAGAGAGCATACATGATGAACTTGTTAAAGAGCATGAGTAGAAGAAACAAAACTTGCAGGCATTCACAAAGGAAAGAGATCAACTCAGACATGTAAACTAGGACCTCTAGTCACAAGTAAACCAAGTCATTGACAAGATTCAGGTTCTCGGGCCTACAGTTTCTAACCTTGTTATCGAAGCTCCCAAATATCTTTCATCCTCCACACTGGTCAACTTTTGCGATCGCATTCAAGGAGTCTTTCTCGAGCTTGCGGGCCATAAACACTGAGTTGAATAAGAACTTAGAAACGGTCAGATCAGCGCTGCTTCATCCGACTACGAGCTACACCCAAGTAATTGACCAGAAGCTCACCACCATTTCATAATAAAACACTACCTTACTAAAGGCCTCGCCAGTGGATATGCCCTAATGGACTGGTTACACAATTGGTCAGGCAACATGGCTTAAAAGAATCAACCATTCTACTATCTTCATGAGCAGTTACAAAAATACATCATAGAAAGAAAAACCTACACAGACTCAGTTTGACTACTGTAGATTGATGAGGAGATATCCTCCATCGAGGCTCGAGTCCAACAGATAGAGGAAGAATCCATGAACATCAAAATGAATATTCATGACCTCCGACCAATAGTCAACCACCATGTTGTTTCTCTACGGGAGGTCTACAATAACATTGAAGCACAATGGAGAACACTACATAGAAACAGGCTAGATCAACCAACCTCCACTGTGGCGAATTATTTCATTAAATAGGTTGACTACAATGTGACTGCATAGCAAGAAACACTCAATTATTACACCTGCTTCCAACAAGAAATGACCACGAATTTCCCTAAATTTGGACCTTCATTTGGAAAAGAAGACCAACCTTTGATAGAAAATGAAGGCTAACATTTAGCAGAAGTAGTTGAAGCAATAGCCCCGCAAAAGGAAGGATCATCATAGTAGTAGGCAAGAATAATAGAGACATCAACAGGAGTAGAGACCAGACTCATGACGCTCAAGATAGATTGACTCAGGGACAAGTCAAAGAACTATAGTCGACGCCTATTGGGGCCTTCGTTTTAAATTTTGAAGTTTTGCGAGAACCAAGGTGGATAACAGGTGGTGGGATAAACGATTTAGTTGTAGAGATGATAGATGGGGATGGAGGAAAGGACATACAACAAAAAAGTAGTTATGGCAAGGTGGCGAGGGAAAACAAGAACAATTGAGCAGACAAGAGGGAGGGCAAAAAGCAGTTGAGGGCAAGGGCAGTTGGATAGAAATGGCATTGGTGACAGAAGAATAAAAGATAAAAGAAAAATAAAACAAGGGAAACGGGTTGGTCGATGGAAAAGGTTAGGGGTTTATAAGAACAGGGTCTTGAGGACTCGAGTAGTCATGTAAGGTCCAGTTCTTGACTCGGCCAGAGGTTTGAGGCATCCCATGTTTATATCATTCCATGTATTTGATGAAAGGATTTGTGCCTTATGTATTTTGTATTGAACCTTCCTAATGTTGACGTTAATTAATGAATGGGATAGTTTTGATGTTATATTATGGCCAGGTGTATTGTTCTAATTTATGGACATGCTCAAAATTTTAATTATTGGGTGTTTTCTTGATGAATATAGTTATTGTAATACTATGATGTTGTGATGAATGATCTCTTTAAGCTATTGATGGTTGATGTTTGGATCTCCCTTGATACCCCTCCAACCCTTCTTATCTTAGGTCATGAAATGCGTTGGGTGAGATTCCTTACCCCTTGGGTTAGGTGAAAATTTTGGCATTGTCCTAGACTATAGTGGAGCCTTGTTGACCCCTTGTGCTTGAACCCAAGGTCTCTTCCCTGATAACATTTTTGTGCCAACAGTACTCCTCCATAATCTAGTGTACCAACTTGGATGTAAATTGAGTGCCTTGATCTGCCACAATTTCCTTTGGGACACCAAAATGTGTGAAAATAGCCTCAAAAATAAATGAAACTATAACATTTTCAGTAGCAAAAGAAGGTGCTTTAGCTTCTACCCATTTTGTGACTTAATTTGAACAAAAAAGAATGTACCTTTTTGGTCTTAACTATGGATTGATTGGACCAACAAAATCCAAAGCCCATTTCTCAAAAGGTTCAATAAGTACTTGAGGTTGTAGAGGCATTTCTTCCAAAGGAACCAGTTTCCCCATTCTTTGACAACTATCACACCTCTTAACATATTCCTTGGCATCCTCAAAAAGAGAAGGCCAATAATATCCTAAGAGGACTTTATAAGCAATTATTTTATCAGTGAAATGTCCTCCACATGGTTCATCATGACAAGCCTTTAATATCTCTAGTACTTCATCCTCTCTAACACATCTTTGAATGATTAAGTCAGTGCACATCTTGTACAATTCTTCATTTATCCATGAATAAGATGCACTAGTTTGAATAGCCTTCCTTTTCTCTCGAGGAGACAAGTATGATGATAACTTCCATGTAGACAAATAATTAGCACTATCAGAAAACCAAGGAGATTTAATAGATATTGCAAAAAGATATTCATTAGGAAAATTATCTTCTACATGAACATCATTATTATCATTTTGGATTCTAGATAGAAAATCAACAACTGTGTTTTGTTTTCCAAGTCTATCCAAGATAGGAATATTGAATTCTTGTAATAAAAATAGCCATCTTTTAATTCTTCCATTAGTAATTGATTTATTCATTAAATGTCTAATTACAAAATGATTTGTTTGAATGAATGTTTCATAACCAGTGATATAATGTCTGAATTTATTGATGGCATGTACAACAGCTAAAAAATCCTTTTTTGTTATAGTATAATTCAACTCCACATGGGTCAGATTTTTGCTTGTATAGTAAATTTCATAAGGAGTTAAATATTTTTGTCCTAATACAGCTCCTAAATATGTATTTGAGGCATTAGTCGAAATGTGAAAAGTTAGTTTCTCATTTTGTCCTCTTAAAATGGATGCTTCAGAAATATTTTCTTTCAATGTGTCAAAAGCTTTTTGTTAGTCAAAATTCCAGATGAATTCACAATATTTTGTAAGACATATGAAAATTGGAGAGAAATATTTGTAAATTTTTCTATAAATCTTCTATAATAACCAGTAAAACCAAGAAAACTTCTAACATCCCTTTGACACGTAGGAACTAATAACTTGGAAATGAATTCTACCTTAGATGCATCTACTTTGATTCCATCTCCTAAAATATGGTGGCCTAAAACAATTCCCTTATTAAACATCATAAAACATTTTTCATGGCTTCATCTGAGATTTTCTACTTTACACCTAATGAGAAATTTTTCCAAATTTTTAACAACTCCAAAAAAAATTACATAGATAGTAAAATCACCCATGTCAACTTTCACACAATCATGAATTAGATAAGAGAAAATACATAGAACTGTTGTTTGGAATGTTGCAGGTGCATTACATAAACCAAAAGGAAGTACTTAGTAAGCATAAGTTGCCCATGGATAGGTAAAAAATAATTATCTCGATCTTCTGGAGCTACTTGGATTTGGTTATATCCACTAAAACCATCCAAGAATGAAAATTATTTTTTCCCTGCCAATGTATCCAAGACTTGATCTATAAAAGGAAGTGGAAAATGATCTTTTAAAGTAGCTTTATTCAATTCCCTATAATCAATGCATACTCTCCATTTTCCATTATTTTTCGTAAAAATTACCAATGGTGAAACCCATTAGCTGTCTGATATTAGATAAATGAAATTCACATTTAACAATTTTTGTAATTCCTCTTGAACAATTTCACTTAGTTTGGATTCATTCTCCTCTAGGGTTGTTGGATTGGTCTGGAATTTTCTTCAATATAGATATGATGCATACAACTGTTAGGATCAATTCCTTTCATATCAGTGTATTCCCATGCATAAGCATAATGTTCTCATGTTTATTAATTATTTCTTTTGAGATTCTTCCAGATTATCATTAATATTCAAAGTTTTCCCTAGAAAATATTTTATTAAAGAATTGTCAAATTTCTCCATAGAATGTAAATCCATTTGACGAGATGATATATGTTCAATATTACATTGTCCTTGAAAACTGTGAATTTTTTCACAATATGAAGAAGATTCATTATTTTCCATTAAATTAAAAATTTGATCTTCTTCATCTATTTTTCAAGTGGAAAAATTGGTCGTATATCAAAGTCTTCATTATCATCATCTATCCACATTTCACTTTCTACTTCTATCATTATTTTTGTAGGAGGATATAATGTGAATTTCTTTGCCAAACTTCCATCAGAGATAAACATATCTTTTTATAGATGAGGAATGACCTGTTATAGAGTTTTGTGAACCCAATGTTTCGGACTACCAAGTGAGTCCATCATCAGGGGATGCATCAATAGATATTCACCATATTTTAATGATTTATCCAAGAGCTCTATTTAGGGTATATATAGGTTTTTACAGAAAAGATATATGAAATTTGGTCAGCCATTATCTTATTAATTTTTCATTTATTATTATTATTATTATTATTTAATTAATTTATTAATTTGTTTTATTAATTAGTTAATTAATAAGATTAAAGGGATAAATTAATTAATTAATTTTATTCTCTATTGAATTAATTATTATGTTTATTAATTTTATATAAAATTAATTATTTAAATAATTTGTTTAGTTAATTCATTAATTTGTTTAGATGATTAATTAATTTATCTGATTAATTAGTTAAAAGATTAATTAATTAATTTTATTATTTATTAATATGTTTATTAATTATTAATTTATTAATTTGATTAATTAATTAATTAATAACATAATAATGAGTTATTTATTGATTTTTTAGGATTTCAAGTAAAGGTTTCCACGTGTTGCTTAGCTTTAATCCATCGTCCCGGTTTAGGTTATTCTTCCTCTTTTCTATTTCAATGGCTTCTTTGATTTTCCTTTTAAGATAGTAGTCTTCTCTTCTAACCAGTTTGACTTCTTCCATGCAGATGTAATGAGAGGAAGAATGAACATGTTCTTCTAAGGCCGATTTTAAGGTCCTTTCTCTTATTAAGTCAACAGTGTGTTCTTTAATTCTAATATTAAGAGACCTACCTGTTTCACCTATGTATTCCTTACTGCATGAGCAGGGAATCACATAAACACCTTTTTGAAGGTTAGGGTTTATGGGATCCTTGACTAAGTTGACTAATTGTCTAATGGTGTTAACAAGTGTGAAGGCTAAATTAATGTTATGTTTATTAAGAATTTTAGTAATTTTATCAGTGGTGCCTTTTATGTATGGAAGGGAGACCTTAGGAGTTGATAACTTTTCGTCTTTGATATCATTGTTATTCTTGTTTAGGGATAGGTGCATGGCTTTCTTGATGGTATTTCTATTATAGCCATTTAGTTCAAACACTTTGTGAAGATGGTCGAGTTCATCATTTAAATGATCAGGATCAGATATTCTGGCCACCCTAGTGGTTAAGGTTCTAATGATGCCAATCTTCTACTTAGGGTGGTGATGGGAATTTGCATGAAGATATCATTCTATATGGGTTTTATTTCTATAGACTTGGAAACCAAGGGACCCATCTCTTTTAGTTAGAAGGATATCAAGAAAGGGACGCTGGTTGTTATTTTCAATTTCAATAGTGAATTTTATATAGTCAGAGAGACTATTTAAGTGATTGAGGAATATGTCAATTTTTTATTTCCCATGACTCCACTTGGCAAATATGTAATCTAAAAACCTTTTCCATTCATTAGGGGTGTATGGAAATGACCTAAGAGCCTTTTGTTCGAAGTGCTCCATAAAGATGTTGGAAACTATGGGGGATAGAGGAGAGCCCATAGCCACACCATGAGTATGTTCATAAATTTTACCTTTGAAACTGAAGTAGGAGGATCTTAAGCATAGCTCCGGAAGATCCATAGTTTCTTTATCAGTGATGTTTATTATGATCTCATTAGCTTCACCAATAGGAATCATGGTATAAAGGGATACAATGTCAAAGCTGACCATTTGATCTTCATCCTTCATTTCTATGTTATTAATCCATTAAACAAAAGAATAGGAGTCTTTAATATAAGAGGGGGTATTACCAGATAGGGGTCTAATTTTTTTGGCCAGGTGTTTTGCCAGAAGGTAAGTAGGGGAACCTATGGTATTAACTATAGGTCTGAGAGGTATGTTAGGTTTATGGACTTTAGGAGGCCCATAAATTCTAGGAATAATGGAGCTATTAGGAATGATTTTATTTTTTGTGATATCATCAAGCGATGATTCTTTGATTCTCTTAATTACTTCCCGCATGATTTTCTCACTAGGATCTTTATCAATGATTTTATAACATCCATTGTTATTTAGATGTTCTTCCATTTTATTGTCATAATCAATTTTGTTCATGATTATAGTTGCATTGCCCTTATCAACCTTTAGGATGACTATGTTTTTATTTTTTCTAAGGTTGTTTAAAGCTCTTTTTTCTTCTAGGGAAATGTTAGATGCAGGAGGTTTAGAGGTTCTTAAAATCTTTGCAATATCTTGTCTGGTTTCTTCACTTTTTGCTATGTCTATATTTTTAATAGCTACTTCAATATTACTGATGACTTCTTCCACAGGTATTTTATTAGGGTTTATGGAAAAATTTAGACCTTTTTTCAGGATGGATTTAGTTGCATAATCTAGGCAGATGTCTGATAAGTTAATAACCTGGGCTTTATCTGAAGTCCTACTTAGATTGGGCTATGAGGTTTGAGTTTTTAAGCTAGTGGATGGGTTGTTTGTTTGATCCATGTTTATGTTCATATCTACATTATTTTCATTTAAATTTGCATTATACAAATCCAATGTTTTATACCCTTGCATTTCACTATCCTTTGTTTCTGCGTTGTTTATAAGACCATTGTTCACTGTTTTATACCCTTGTATTTTTCTATCCTCAATTGTTGCACTGTGTATAAGAGCATTGCTAGCTATCACATCAAGTGGAGGATGTGTTGACTGTCGACTAGGGTGAATTAGTGAGGTTTCTTGCGTGTTGTTGTGCCTGTTGGAGAGATCCATATTGCTTGCCACGCTATTTACTTTATCACACTATGTATTACTGCTGTGTATTGCCTTTCCCTGTGTATTACTGATATATATGCTACTTTTATTTTTATTAATAACTCTGTTGTTCATTTCTGAATTTAAATGAGGAACATTAACATTATTAATAGAGGACAATGCAGTGGCTACTCTCTCACACTGCATATCAATGATTCCCTGGGTGTTACTGATATATATGCTATTTTTATTTTTATTAATAACTATGTAGTTAACATTATTTATGACTTCGCTATTTATTTCTGCTATATTATTATCACTCTGTTGTGTTTGGCAAGCTTGTGTTCTGGAGGAATCAAGATTAAGGTTCTGAGTGCGTAAACTGGAATAAGCCTGGTGTCTATGAGAGCACGAGTTGTACTCTTCATAAACATTGCGTAAATTATTTAAATTCTTTAATTTCTAGTTGTTGTCCTTAGTTAACCATTTATCAAATTTTATAAATGTAATTACATCCAAGGATTGCCATAGATCATTTTTAAGATATGAGGAAAGGTATAGATGAGAAGAAAGAAGTTTCTGGGAATTTTTTATTAATTTTGACCTAACCCATTTAATTTCATTTCTAACTAGGGTTTCACTTAATTTTTTGAATCTGGACAGATTTCTGCCCAAGCAGGAATTAGATTGTTGTCTCTACAATTTTTAAGAAAATTTAGATTGGAGATGAGTTTTGCTCTGGATAATCTTAATTTCTGGAACTCTGATGTGCTGTAATCTTAATTTCACCAGATCTACAACTTATAAAAGCATCAACTATATCTAACCATGGTCTTCCTAGAATCAATGGGTATCCTCCTAGATTATTCTTGGGTGTCGAGATCATAAATTCAATAGGATATTCCAAAGAATCTAAGGAAACAAATACATCTTCTAACACACCATCAAATTTTATAATAGATCTCTCTACCAATTGTAATAATGTAGGTGTATATTGAATATTAGGAAGCTTCAATTGATTCATAGCTTGTTTACTCGTGATATTTATGGCTGCTCCTAAATCAATCAATTTATTTGGAATCTCAATGTCATTAATGTGTGCTTTCACAATGGGACTCCCTAGATCTAGATATTTTTGAACTGTTGTCTTTTCCATCATGATATATGCAATTCTCCCAACTAATTGGATTCTTTTAACTTCTTTCCTTTTTCTTCCTAGTTTTTTAATACTTAACTCCCTGATTGTCTTTGAAAATATTGGTATTTCTCTGATAGATTGTAACAAAGGAATTTTTATACAAACATTCTTCAATTCATTTATCGTATCATAACCAGGCAACATAATATGTTTTTCTACCCCTTTGTCAATTCTCAGTAGACTTCCAAGAAAAGGTGGATTTTGAATAGAGATTGAAGGTTGTTCTATAATGGGAGTTGAGTTTATTGGAATATCATCAGAATGTACAGGGGTTCTTTTTTTTTTAGAATTTTGTTCTTGATGAGAAGATGCCTCTTTCTCATAGAGGCCATATTTTTTAGACTCTTGGATAACAAAGGATGGTGACTTCTTTTCCAATACTCTACCAAATATAAGTTGGACATTATTCAGATCTAATGGGGTTATCATGTAATTTTCAAAATTCTATCCTTCCATGTTTTAAATAAGTTGTGAGTTTTTTTAATTTGAATTTGGAAGTGGCCAAGAAGCATGTTAATTTGGATTCTGTGGAAATGGTTGTGAAAGTTGTGGGTTTGGATTTTGAGGTTGGAAGGGTTGAACATGTTGAGGAAAATATTGTGGTGGAAAAACAGGGTAAGGTTGTTGTAAATGAGGATATTGAGGGTACTTTCCATAAGGATTTTTCCATCCTTTTTCCCAAGGTTTCCAAGGCATGGGTACAATCCAATTACTTTGTGATGGTTGTGCATATGTTTGAGTGTTAAAACCTTGGGTCATATTTGATTGTGGATTTTGTAATGGTCTCTTGGAAATAAAACAAAGAGGTTGTACTTTATTTAGAATTACTTCCTCTTGATAGACAACTTTAAAACCTGATATTGAAGGAAATTCCTTTGTATCATGATTTTATGCAGATATACCACAAGTTTCCACACTTTTTATATCAAGCGGGATTTCTAACAAGGCATGCTTCTTTCTACATTTTGGACAAAAAATAGATAATGCTGCATTTTAATCCTTTTTCTTGTTTTTTACTTTAAGGGTATCTATTTTTTCCCTAATATTCCCCAAAATATCAGTTTTAAAGTTGTCAAGCAAATTTCCTATTTCAACCCTACTTACTATCCCAACTGCAGATTTATTAATCCTAGATATAACATGATCTCTTGGATTTTTCCCAATTCTTGCCTTTCCTTTAGAAATGTGTATGCATAACTCTCCAAATATCTCCAAATGATAACTGAAAAATATCTCCTTTACCCATCAAATTGAGAAGATATATACACTCATCTCTGATAGATTTTAGTAAGAGACCTTTCGAAGTTTCTTCATCTAGATTATGCATTTTAGCCCTTTTTACATTATAAGGACATATTTCAAAGAAATATTCAATATTTTCATCTTCTTTTTACATCATTTTAAATACTTCATATTTAAGATTATGAGGCATAAAATAATCCTTGTATTTTTCTAAGAATGTAGTTTTCATTTCTTCCCATGTTCTTATAGAATGTACACCAAAGCCCATAAACCATTTTAATGTTGCATCCTTAAGCATGGATGGAAACAATTTCAAATTTTGAGTACCAAGAAAGTAGTCATAATATCTACACAAGACTTGAAACTCAAAGAGAAATGTTTTAGGATCCTCATTTCTTAATCCATTAAAATTAGGAAGGATGGATGGTGATATATTTTTCATTATGATTGTGGTATCTTCATCAAGGATGGGAAATAAAAAAGGTTCTAGATCTCCTCTGCTAGCTCCTCTTCCTCTTCCTCCACCTCTTCCACCTTCTCTATTTCCTCCTCTTCCACCTCCAATCCTAGGTTGTTCACCATTCACATTATGCACTTCTCCTTCCCCTTATCCTGCCATTATATATTCCTCCAAACTAATGTTAGGTTCCAAAATTGGATTTTCTAGTTCCTCCTCTAGCTCCTCTAGTTCTTCTATCAATGGAATGTTAAAATAGGCTTCTTCTTCCTCCTCTTCAATAGGGATTTCTAGTTCTTCTCTTAGAAGTTGTTCTCTAGTTGAAGATAGAAAAATTACTCCTTCAGTTGGGGATGTAGGATCTTCTTCTTCTATTACAACTTCACTTGAAGAAGTTGGTGAATATTTAGGTTGGTTTTCATATCTAAGTACCTTGGGAAGTCTATGTCTACCTGCAATTGATGGAATATGAGTTTGGGTGGATGGTGTGGCACTACGAGGTCGAGGTGGGCTGAGTGGTGATGTTGGAATCAAACTCCTACCTCTACTTACAAATATACCTCTAGAATATCTTTCGCTATGCATATCATTATTTTATTTTTATTTTAATAAAAAGAAAAAGAAAAAGAATCCTATATACACTTCCCGACAACGAAGCCAAAATGTTTGGTAATTTAATTGGTGTCCAATTACTTACATGAATTATCAACCAAGGATAGTAAACTTATGAAATGCATGTGCAATGTTTGTGCTAGGAGTCATTATTACCTAAACAATTCCTAAGTTAATTTGAGGTATCTAAATGCACATGTTTCTCTACATCTATGTAAGTAAATAAATCATTCATAAAAATGGAATCAATTCTATTTCTCTTTCTTAATGGAAATATCACACTCTTCTTGAAATAATATTCACACTTTCTTCACACTTGTTAAAAATAAAATACACACACTTTTTTGAAGATGAAATCACACTTTCTTGAAAATGAAATTTTACAATGTAAATAGATCTACTCTTGAAAGAAAGATTAACTCTGCAAATGAAAATCCAATCTATACAACGACAACGTAAATATATGCTACTAATCTATTTCAACTTATACTTTGTTTATGTGCACAAGAAATCTCACTTCACTCAACACTAGAATGATTAAATAAACCTATTGCAAAACAATCTTAAACTTACATTCAAAAATAAAAAATTGAGTGATTAAAGGAACTCACAAAATCCTAGAGGAAAAGTAGAATAAAATACTAATTTGAAATGAAAGAAAACCTTGCTATCTCAAGGGGTCTCTCTTACGAGAAGTAGGTGTGTTGCCATGTTGGGGCCTAACTCAGGTTCAACATTAGTTGTGCCAACCAACAAAACCCTAATTGTTTCCCCTTTCAGCAACAACCCGCGTAGCGCAGCCTGAAGTCTCACCCAAAGTAGTATTGGGGGATGACAAGACCAAGTTTCTACATCCACATGTTTGTGTGAAGGGTTCCTGCAATCCTCAGGGCTTATTTTTGTCTTCACCAACCCTAATCTTCCCAGAACAGTTAATAATAATAAAACTTATACACCATATGTATACCTTCACGAAGGTCCCTAAATATCTATAACATTCCTAAATTCTACAGATCTACTACTTTTGCACATAAATTAAGCATTCTTTAATATATTTTCAATAACAGAGTGAACACATAAACTTGCATAAATAAACACAGAGATGCAAATACTAGAATAAGTCTTCAAAACTATCTTTTTATTAGACATTCTTCAAATTACAAACTTATTTTCCCTACGCACTTAGTTGTACGAGCCCACACACTCAACCTATGGATTTACCAAGGTCTCCACGCACTCAGCTACAGGAGCCTTCCCCTTCACCTAAGTATAGGAAACAAACCTTTTATGCCTTATTTTCTTGCCCAAAACAATAATCTTATTTCTTAGTTCGATCATTCTTAGACTCGCTATGATTCATCTATATATATAATTTTGCTTACAATACCATGGTCTGTGGACCATGTGCGGGTCTCAAAACCTCCCTATCACTTACCCACCTAAGGGACTAAATCCCCTTTGAACCATGCTATCTTCGCCCTTCACTTTAACATTTCATAGAGAATTTACATTTTATACAAAATTTAACCCAAAATTTGACCAAAACTTAACCGCAGGGACCCCATCCCAACATGCACCCAACACAATTAGGTGAACCATCCTCGATTCATTCCACTGGTGCTGCAATCTTTTCGTAGAGTTCGCGGAACTCCAACTTCAGAACCTACAAATCATCTTTGCCCTACATAGCTTCCTATTGTACTTCTTGATAGGATTCTCTGTACTAGGGCCTTACACTATGAGGCCCATTGTTCTTTATGTCCATTGGATGCCCTTTAACTTGGTCTGAACCAACAGAGTGAGATGGTTGGCTTCCTCCTTCCAAGACTATGTTTTCGCCCTCAGGATGGCTTCTTTCCAGTGTATCTCCTCAATTTCGTTTTCAGCTGCTTCCCTTCCTGTAAGCATGTGAAGTGTTGTTCTAGAGCCAACATATGCGAAGTTGACCTTATTTCATCAAACTGCTACTTCTTCTCCCTAATATTTTTGTCTCTCTTTTGCAAAGTAGGTTCCTCCAATAGAGATGTCTAGAGTTCCATGGCCTTCTTGAATAAGTCTGTGCAGTCCTTGACTGCTGCATCTAATGTGGCCATCCCTTCCTTGACTGTGGCTTTGTGTTTCTCCCAGACCTCTGGCAGATTTGTTAGTTGTAACTTCAACTGCAACTCCAAAATCTACAGCTGGAGTTCAAATCGAACACAACGATTTCATCCTTTGATTCTATGACCATTGCAACTAGCTTCTGAATCTTTTCTATTGACTTTGCTTCTTTAGGAATGTTGAGCTCTGGCAGTGCATTGCATGCCTGTGCAATTGTTTCTTCCAAGTGATGGCTACATGTGGCCATTTCTTCTCTCTCTTTCAATGCCTACACCTTTTCTGTGAATATTTGTTGATTATTGGTCTTGACCTCACTGATCACTAGTAGCACACGTTGCTCCTTAACCCTTAGTTCGTTGGATATGTCTTGATGCAATTCATGGAGGGTCTGGATAGGGAGTGTCATGAGATTGACAACCATATCCTTGATCTGAGATAGTTGGGTGTTTGCTTCATCTTATTGGGCACGCAAGGCCCCATCCAGAAATTGAATGACTCTAAGATCTAGAGTCCTATCTATTTCTAAGACTATCATGCTCGCTTGCTCCAGGCTCACCTGAATCCCACTCACCTTACCAATGCTCACTTGGAATTGCCCTGTTTGGATCACCAAATCGCATAGGTCCTTATGTACATCCCCCAACAGCTACTAGTACTACTGCTTGAACTATGTCCATAACTCTATGGTTGTGTCGTAGACCTTGTTGTCAATCTCGTCTAAGTCCCCCATAGTGAGGACTGGCGGATCCACCTGGGGCAATCTGGTGGACTTCTGCTTCTTTTGTGGTCCTGATGTCATTTGCTTCAGCATATTCTTGCACTCAAAAGGGGTTTCTGCCTCCTCACTCCCTCCTCCTTCAACATCTGACTTCTCCTAGTCCTCGGTGCATGGAGAGGCAGTCTCCTCAACCTCTATCTTTGTTTCATTTTATGTCCACTCTCTAGCAGCGGCTACCTTAGCAGCAACTACCTTGTTAGCAGCCTATTGTGTTAGCAGCAACTTCCTTCTACTACGCTTCTTTCTCCTGAGCTACAACCTGCTCTACCTCCTTTTTCTTTTGTACTACTAAGATTTGTGCGAAGGTACTTTCCCCTTCCTTTCTTGTACCTACACCTGGATCTCATGTAACCCCCCACTCAACTCATCATTTCCCAACAATCTCCTAAACATTTGCCTCACCCACAAGGTAAGGTAACTCATATCAAGTATTCTTAGGATCCTATCATGCGCGAATTGAGACATTGTGGAAAATCGCCTTGAATTCTACGTAAGACTCCAATTTATCATATAGAGTAGGTGACAGCCCCAGCCTCTAGCTGATCACCGTGCAGAGATCCACCTCTACAAGCACCCAAACCATTTTGGTCTCCATGACCTGCATTGCATCCTTGGTTTCCCAGAGCGAAGTGAACTTTGCTGCCTCCGGAAGGTCTGGATCTTGTAGAGGAAACTGGCTACCCTTCGGCATTTTCCATGCTACTTGTATGATAAGCAACAATAACCAAGCATAATGGAATGTCTTTCCCTCATCCTCGGCTTCATGATAGTATGCCAAAAAATCCTTACATAGGTACTACACCCAGTTGTACTAGACACCTTTAGCACATTGTGCAGCCAATGAAATCACCGACACTGGAACCTCGTCCATGCGACACTTCCACATGATCTTGCAGGCCAAGATCTGCACAGAAAACTACACCACTTTTTCTATAATAGAGCTGATGGAATATCCACGTGGCTTCTTCACTAGTCCAAACTCTCTCTTCATCTGGTCCATGAGTTGCTTTTCTTTTGATTTTCCGCCAAATTCCTATGCTGGATCCACACCTTGATAGGGTAGCAAAGTGATCCTGTGGATCAGCATCTCAATAATAGGGATGGTTTCTCCCATCCAAACACACCCATCCTGCACCAGGGTGAAAGTTACCTAACACACATAGTGTTAATGTTTTTCTACCAAAGTGCAACACCTAGAGCATATTCAACAGACGTACTTTCTCAACTCCAACAACCCACTTCATTGGCTCCAGTCACGTTACTTCGGTTTCTTCATAGTAAATTTTCTCCAGATATTTATTTGGTGCACGTTGAGGGAACTTCTCATGGTCTACCAAGTCCCAATCCTCCAACTTGAGCAATGGAATGTGGCCCAACAGTGCACCTTCAAACACCACCTTCTCTGATAGCAACGGTGTAGAAATCATGAATTTGGTAGTGTCTAGGTCCTTAGGCACCTTGGGCTAGCCTTTCTACGGTGGAATATACTTTGGGAGCTGATTCATAAGCTCACCATTTTTGGCATCCATCTCCTTGATGCCTTCCTAAAGCTCTTCTTCATCGAGATCAAGGGGCTCATGCAGTTGCTATGATTTATCCATTTTTGCCTTTTGATGAGTCTCTGTGGGGTTTTTCTACAGTAATTACCTCACCGAAACTTGTTTCAGCTTCTTCTATTTCTTCTCAGTGGTACACGGATTAGGTCTAGGAGACCTAGGTATCACTGGAACAAGGGGAGGTACTTCAGCAGTTGCAACTTCAGAACTTGCGGCTTCTGTGGGGTGAGTTGCAGTCATTATGTCTAGGAAAGCCTTACAGAAAGTTTCAGACACATTAGTGAACCCTCGTCATGAGAAAACCTCTCCCCAATCGGGCTTATACATAGAATTCAACCCTCGGTGCAACACAAGGCGAGAAAGCTCACAATCAATTTTCAAAGAGCACAGTGTTCTAATGCAGGGCGGTAGGTGAGATTTATAGGTGATTTGAAATTTGAATCCGATCGTTCCCTCCAAAATCCCATCATCAATGCTCCTATGGTCGCATAGTGCTAAATATGTTCCCAATAAATGTGCCCCCTGGCTCCTCCTAACAAGAAATTTATTATCCAATCATCTACAATATCTTCAACAACTACTTTGTGAGCAGTCTAAGTGGCACCCATCCCCATAGTGCAGTGTTCTTGGTGCAGCTACTCTTGGTGACCAACTTTCCTCCATCGTGCAACCCTTTTCCATCACCTCTTCGTGATTTGGGTAGAATAGTTTAAAGTCTCGTACCTCCTTGTAGCTGCCTAGAGTACTAAGACTATCCCACTATCATATAGTCATTGTGTAAGGGTGGGATCACCCTTGTACACATTTAATCAGCTAGCATTAACTTTTCTTGGGAACATCTCTCCATTCAACTTCACGAGTTGAACTGGCCACCATCTGTAATTTATTTCACGATATACGGCCCCAACCAATGCATTTCAAATTTTTTGGAAAACTTCGTGAATTTTATATCATAAAGTAACATTAAATCGTTCACCTGGAAGGTGTGCTGCTTCATAGTGTCATGATCAGCCATATCAGTTAGTGTTGCAATCTGTAGACTCAGCACAATATACTCCATGGGCATCGCAACCTCTATCCTAAAGACCAACCTAAAGGGAGTTTGGCCTGTCAAATTTTTATATGTTGTCCTATATGCCCATATGAATGTTGGTATTTGTACATCCCAATCATTCCTTTTCACATTGCAAACCTTCGTCAATGCACTCTATAGGATCTTATTAAACACTTTAACCATACCATTAGCTTGAGGATGATAAGGCGTGCTCTTCTGATGATAAACTCATAATTCGTCTGGCATCGTAGCAATAGTTTCATTTAGGAAATACATACCCCTATCACTGATCAATATCTTCGAGCAACCAAACTGAGTTAAGACACCCTCGAAAGGGAACTTTGTAGCTATAGCAGTGCTACAGTCTTTGACTAGCTATGCTTCTGTCCATCGCATCAAATACTCGTTTATAGTAATAATGTATCATGCACCCATCTTTTTCGTTGGTGGTTGTATCAGACCCATAAAGTCAATTTCCCATTCGTCAAACATTTGCAAAGAAATCTGTGGTTTTAAGGGCAGTTCATCCCTCCATGATGGCTTCCCTGTCCTCTGACAAGCATCACATGCCCTACAATATGCCTTAGAATCCTTATCCACCATTGGCCACCACAATCTTGCACAAGATCTTTTGCACAATTTCTCTACCAGCATAGTGTCCTCCTGCCACTCCTCCATGTGCTTTGGCAAGGATGCTGGATCATTCAAACTTTAGAACATATCGATGCGGTATCTCATTGGAGCCCATCTTATACAAGTGTCTAGCAATCACAGAAAAATCAGATGCGCAAACCACCAGTTCCTTTTTCTGCCTTGTAGAATATCCCTCCAGGGTTGTGCCAGTGGTTAAAAACTAGATTATGTCAGAAAAGTGATTGTTTGTGACACATACAACAAAGAGTTGTGCATCCGACAACCCTTCTTTCAAAATTGTGGGCTCTTCGACTGCCTTAATTCTGGATAAGTGATCTAGTCCACATTTAATCGTCTAGGCTTCACAATCACCTCAAAGTTGTATTCTTGAAAAAGAAACAACCACCTACAGATCTTAACCCCCAACACAGGCTTTTTGACCAAGTACTTGAGAGCAGAGTGATTTGTATACATTTTCAAGTGCACACCTAATAGGTAATGTCAAAATTTTTGTAGTGCGTACACCATCGCCAACCCTTCATGCTCTGTAGTTGAGTAGTTCTTCTGAGCCTTTGATCATTTTCTTCTTGCAAAGGCTATAGGATGATCAATTTTTCCTTCACCTAGATGGGTTAATACCGCACCTAACTGATCTAAAAATGAAACTACTTGTTTTTTCTATGTAAGGTATTCATTTCCATTAAATTACAGGTGCAAACTCTTACAAATGTCTTTCAATTGAAACAAAGAGTTTTTGGTAAATTTATGAGTCTTATGTGTGAAGGAGGATTATCTCAATTTATTGTTTATCATATCAAATCTGAAAAACATAGCAATATAAATTCATATGATATAGCATAGCAGCTGATAAGGCAGTTCACCCCTCCTGGGCTACATCTGTCGGGTCCAAGGCTCCCAAATGGGCATGTCCTTGCTTGAATTAGATGCTCAAAATGGTTATATAGTGAGAAGAAAGCCTAAACAGGAAAAATAAGCTGTGAAAATGAATTCAAAAAACAGAAAATAGTCAAGATTGACTTTTGTTTCACCTCCAATGGCTAACCATAGCCCAATACAGCTCCAACACTCCTTAGGCCCTGATGGCTCTCCAAGTTCCTTCATTGGAAAAACACCTAAATATGACCTATGATGGCTCTAAAATCTATATCATTGGCTCCAAAATGATGATAAGATACGAAATCAAAAAAACAAAACGTCCAAAAAGGTTCTCCCTTCCAAAAGTTATGACCAACTGAAGTTTAGTCCAGTTTCACCTAGAAAAACTCCACCAAATTTGGTGAAACTGCAGTTAACTTCGAAAAAAATGGCAAATGAAACAAAATTGGTGGACTCTGCCAAAATGACTGCCAACGTGACAGTAACCACTCGCTAAAAATCCGTGCATGTGACCATGTATCATAACCGTTGGATTAACGTTATCTGTTGGGTTTTAGGTCCTAGTTCCACGCTCTAGTAATATTGATAAGGAGCTGGCCCCTCTGCTGCCCAAATGAATCCTAAATCAACCTTAAATATAAATGGTGCCCTATGGTTGTTAAGAACCAACGCATAGGCTAGCTAGTCAAGCCTGTGGATTGGCAGCCACCCGACCCGGGGTCGATTCATGCGAGCTCCATAAAATTTTTCCCAAACAACCGTTGCGTTCTAGGGGATTGGGAAAGCCATGTGTCATCTCCCAATTTGTCATGAAAACAAAATATTCCACCGAACATTCCTCAAAATATTCTTTTTTAAATTTTTTTAAAATTCAAATTTTGCAGTTTATTGGGCATTTTCAAAATGCAATAACTTCTCCATACAATGTCAGATTTGAGTGCCAGTCACAGTAGCAGAATCATTTCGATGAGGCCTATTCGGTCATTCAGGTTGCAAATGTTTTTGAACACTTTCAATTTTTTAGCCTTTTCCATGGCTTGGACTTTAGCTCTTGATCACTAACATAATACATGAGGCATACACATGAACATGAAATTATTTCTTCTAGTTTGGAAACACAAAAATGCTTGCAGTCACCATATTTTCCTTTAAAACATAGAAAATGTTCTGACACTCCTCATCCCAACAGAAAGTCACATCCTTCTTCAGTAATTTCTCCATTGATGCATTTATCTGCACACAAAATTTCATAAACTTCCTATAGTATCCGGTGTGGAACAGTGTTACACGCAATTGCTTTACATTATTTGGAGCCTCAAAATTGACAATAACAGTTATCTTCATTGGTTCTACCATTAATCCCTTCTTGCATACGACATGGCATAGAAATATCCCATAAGGCAACATTTCTTCAAATTCAGGGCAATCTGGTATCTGCGACAAATATCCAACATAAGACACAACCTTGCAACGTGGCGCTTTACCAATCTAAACACAGTCTAGTCATCAAAATAAACTTTTAAGAATTTATGGATGAAGTCCTTAAAAGCTGCAATTACGACCCTTGAGAAGATCACAGGTGCATTCTTCAGCTTGAATGGCATCACTGTGTACGAGAAGCATCCCCACTCCATCACAAAGGTGGTCTTGTTGCGGTCTTTTGGAGTGATCTTAATCTAGTGGTACCCTGAGAACCCATCAATGAATGAATATGCTTCCTGCCCTCCAACATTCTCCTCGACTTTATCTATAAAAGGTATTGGAAATGAGTCATGGACACATGCATTGTTAAGCTTCCTTAGATCTACGCATACCCTAATTTCATCTTGTTGCTTCTTCTCCTGAATAACCATAGGGCTCACCCAATCAGACTCTTCCACCAGATCAATGATTCTAGCCTCTAGCATTTTGTCTAGCTCTTTGCGCACCTTCTCCTTATACTTGGGATTTAGATGGTAGGGTCTTTGTTTCATGGGACCAAGCTCTAAGGTGATCTTCATTACACCCAGATCCCCTACTATTCCCTTCAGATCCGAGAACTTGGTAGGAAAAAAGTTTTGGTATTCGTGCAGTAGTTCCGCAACCTTATTGACTGTATTTTCATCCCAATAATCTCCTATCTTTGCAAACTTTGGTTGCACGTCGGATCTAATGTTCACACTCCTAGTCTTCAAAGGATTTGTTATATCAGGGTTTTCTTCTTTGTGTCCTTCAACCTCTTGTTGTCCCTCGGACCTTGGAATGTTGATGTTTGATGGATCTTCTTCTTCTTCTTCTACAGTCACGTTGTAGCATTCCAACACATGGCGTGGTTGTGTATTCCAGTCTAGTTGAACCCATTTTACCAGTTCCTCAGGTATCCTAAAGATTACAACCTTAATTTCCTAGAGCGCTTCATCAATACATGCAAATCCATCCTCAAAGCTGAAAGTTAACAAGAAACATTTCCTCAGGATATCCCACTCGGTCATCCCATGGCGTAGCTCAGTTTCTAAGTACCAATTCATCGGAATAGTACCTAGGATCTGACAAAAGATATGTACCTATTCAGGTTAAGGTTGTTCCCCCAAAGCTTTAGTCCATCACACCAAATGCTCATGAAGATCATCCTTGCCTAAGTATTTCTCTATCAGGTAGGTATTCACATACTCTAACCTTAGCTTCATCATTCGCTTTTACTCTTTCTAGTCAGCAAAGCTATCCTTATGTTTCTCCCACCATCATACAGGCATAACACTAGATCCAGCGCCTGGAACCGATATTCCTCTTGCACCTCCTTTTCAAACTGATCCAGAAACAAGTTAACATCATTCAGACTATCATAATGAAGTAGATTTTGTACCTTTGTAGATATGTAGGTAAGCAATTTTATCATCATATGGCAACGTAGCATTGAGACTTCATGCAACCTATTATGCCATTGCTCAAGTTCTTCAACTGAATCTAACGTACATGAGCTATCTCTATCCCATGTAATTCACCCATCTAAAGTGGGATTGATCCAATCTTCATCACGTGCAGTGATCTTGTATATTTGATCCAAATCATCCTCTTCTTCATAGTCACAGACTGGTTTAGTGTAGCGCACTCCTTTAGAGGGATCCACTAGGACAATAACCCAGAGTGCCTTCTTCTCAAATGTCATCGTCCACTTCTTCATATTAATTACCGCATCCATGTCAAAGGCCTAATCAATTCCTAATAACAAAGGGTAAGGATTGTTTTCATCCACTATTTCGATTACTTCAAAGTCAGCCAGAGCACTTGCTCCCTCAATGTCTACTACTACCACATACAAGCACCCCATAAGAATGATCTTTTGTTGATTGGCCAATGTAGCACAGGTCTCCCCATCCTTTCTCACATCTATTTTGGCAACACATTCGGATCAGACCCTAGATCTAGGATGACTTGATCCATTTCATACTCTCCAATCAGTGTGATCAGCCTCATTTTATGCTTTATCCACTTCTTATGTTCACCCAATTTCTTCACAGCACATTGTTCAGGAGGAGTCTTGATTTTATCAGTACAATTTTCAATTAGCTCATGGAGCCTTTCCACCAGCTTCCTATCTCGCAATAGCTTCATACATGTTTTCAGAAAAGTAGCCAATAGTGATGGATCCACGTCCTACACTTCATTTCTTTCAGTTGATTTCTCCTAACCTCCTGATGTAGAAGCCTCAATGAAGTTCTTCTTGTCTTCCATAAAATTTTCTTTAGCCCTATTGAGATCAAATCTAACCTCTTTGTCGGCGGCCTTACGCACCTAGCCTTCAGTTTCTCGCTTCTTTCCTTTATCTTCTCCTATGGCAATACCACTTCGTGTCAAGATATTGATGGTATAGCCCTCTTCACGAGGCTCCACCCTCATCATCTATATATTTTGAGTGATTGGTTGAGTCTTTTTCTCCTGCATTTTTGCTATCAGCGCCGGGAAATCTTCTATCACATGATCTATTAGGAAAAATTGACTCGGGGTTTGTGTCAAGGTTGACTTGGTTAAATAGTAGTGGTTTTGGGAACATGGTATAGTGTACCCATGGTATTATGGTTTGTGGTATTGCATGTAATGGAGCCTATAAAAGGCTAGGAATACTTCATTGTAATGTAGGCTTGGAGGTAAGTGATGAAGGCTCACTTGGTCGAATTGGCTAGGGTTTTGGCCAATGCAAATGATATCCCATTGGGTTGGGTTTTTCCTTGGATTTGGGCTTTTCCTAGATTAAAATTTGTGTTTATGTGTTTATGGTTGTTGCTGGTTATTTTTCATCTTGGTAAATCTCAATATTAATTTATGTTATATGAATAAATTTATTAACAACTTGCATTAGAGCCATTTTGGTGAACATTTTTGCGAAAAAGGGTATAGACTTTAATGAGATCTCATTGGGTTGATTTTTTCCCTAGATTTAGGGTTTTCCCGGATAAATGTTTGTGTTTATGTTTGTTGTTGGTTATTTTTCATCTCAATAAACCTCAATATTAATTTATGTTCTCCGAATAAATTTCTGAACAATTGGTATCATAGCCATTTTGGCATTAGACAGACATTTCTATTGGAAAGGGTTTGTATTGGCCTCATAGATAAAGAGATAACTAAATTTTTTTGCAAATCTGGAGATCTGGATCACAATCCATAGATTGTGAATCAAGTTGCAGCCAAACCATAATAGGGTTGTATTGTTCTTTTAGGTTGGTGTGGGTCAAATCATATCAGTCAAGAGAAGTAGCACAAATATGACTGGTTATTTTCTCTTACAAGTCACAGATAAAAAGGTGATATGATGAAAGACTTTGGATGCATGAGGATGAGAAATGAATTCCATGCATATTCTACCATGAAGATGTAGGGATTATGGAGAGCATGGGAGCATGTGTAACAAATCTCAAGGAAGAAGGCTTGGAATATGACATGAGTGAGTGTGACACCACCACATGAAGTCACATTGAAAGGTTGCAGTCGATGTAGGTAAGCATGACAGGTCCCTATGGCCAATGGAAACTATGGCATCGTTGGAGAATAAACGAGTTGGTGGTTACCACCTACATTGAAGGATTCATGGATTGTGTTATGCGCCCAAGGAACTTATGCGAGCTAAGTTGATGGCTGGGAAGCATGAGTTGAATAACTCCTGGTCAATACTGAAGGTAGATTAGGTGTTTGTGGATGCCCTAGTGGAGAGAAACATTTTCGAGCTTCTTACCCATATCTGTAGAAATTGTGGAGAAGGAGATCCAAAATTTTCATCGACATTAAAGGGAATGTTTGGTGAAATTTAATGCAATCTCAGCGCAAGATTTCTAGAAGTGATCCATAGATGGAGCTGTGCAGAACCATGACCAGAAGCTGAGTAGTCGGACCATTTTTTAAGGCAGGAATGAACATAATAGTGGCAGTGCGGTGGTCATCGATTGTCTCTGGCATGGAAGTGGACAGAGCAGTTATGTGCCAAAAATATCGATCCTCATGCAACCATTGTAGACAATAAAATGGTGTTTTTTTGTTGGAAGTCATTTCCAGGTGGGCAACGATTGAGGATATTCTGGAAAGAGGTCACTGGGAGCAAGCAGAAATGATGCAACGTGATGGGTCCATAACTATGTGAGTGATGTGTTGGATGGACAAGCACATCGATGAGAAATTCGACAAGGGAGAATCATGAAGAGTACATCGGTGGCCAAGGCTAGAGCAAAGGTGAGGAGGACAAAATTAAGAGTTTGTGGATGCACGACAGAAGGTGAATGTGTGGTAAATTGCAATGAATGATGGACATCAGTGCCAATGACAACGACGATGATGTCCTGGTCTTACGATGTTTTACAGTTAGATTTGAGGGAGCATATTGTTGGCATTATGATACATATGTTGTACTTAATGGCAACCCACTCATCTCAGATGATAAATTATAGTGCAACAAAGTTCACGCACTTTTATGCGGAGAAAAGTTTATTTCATGTGGAGAAAAAGTTCACACACTTTTATGCAGAGAAAAGTTTATTTCATGCAGAGAAAAAAAAAGTTCATGCACTTTTATGTGGAGAAAATTTCACGCACTTTTATGTGGAGAAAAAGTTTATTTCATGTGGAAAAAATTTCATGCACTTTTATGTGGAGAAAAAGTTTATTTCATGTGGAGAAAAGTTCACGCACTTTCATGGTTGGTTCATGGTATTGGTCCAACAGTTTTTTGATCCTATGGTTTTGGTCAGTGGTATTGCATCCAAAAGTGTTGATCCCAAGTATTGGGTTCATGGTATTGTGTTATTATGGTTTTGTACCGTGGTATTGTGAAAGGCCTAAGACTATAAAAGGGGAAGGAGATCATTTGGCAAAGCATCATCTGAATTGTTATTGAATATCTGATAAAGTGCTAGATCTGGAATACTGTGATTGGGTTATGGTGCAGATCTGAATCTGAATAAAGAAGGAACCTGAGCGCAAGGAAAAGGATAAGTTCTATTGATGGGTCATAATCTTTAAGCTTGAATGATAATATCTTTTGTTCTGGGTTCAGATTTGGTGTGTGGTTACTGTTACTGTGATTTGGATACAGCTGCCAGAGAAGTATCTACTTGATTCAGTGCTAATTGGTGAAAAGGAGATTGTTTGATGCAGAAATTCTTGATGATTGATTGATGTTCATGGATCCAGTCTGAAAAAATTTATGAAACGTGGTCCCTGGAAGAAAGAGAAGGTTGTAGCCTTC
>APFE031350211.1:127129-138321 GCA_000404065.3 Pinus taeda
AGGGGGAGAGTGATTGGTTGTTGTTGCCATCAAGTCCAAAGGGGGAGATTGTTGGCATTATGATACATATGTTGTACTTGATGGCAACCCACTCATCTCAGGTGATAAATTATAGTGCAGCAAAGTTCACGCACTTTCATGAAGATAAAAGTTTATTTCATGTAGAGAAACGTTCACGCACTTTTATGCAGAGAAAAGTTTATTTCATGTAAAAAGTTCACGCACTTTTATGCGGAGAAAAGCTTATTTCATGTGGAAAACAAGTTCACGCACTTTTATGTAGAGAAAAGTTTATTTCATGTGGAGAAAAATTTCACGCACTTTTATGCGGAGAAAAGTTTATTTCATGTAGAAAAAAAAACGTTCACGCACTTTTATGTGGAGAAAAAGTTTATTTCATGTGGAGAAAATTCACGCACTTTTATGTGGAGAAAAAGTTTATTTCATGTGGAGAAAAGTTTATTTCATGTGGAGAAAATTCACGCACTTTTATGTGGAGAAAAAGTTTATTTCATGTGGAGAAAAGTTCACGCACTTTCATGGTTGGTTCATGGTATTGGTCCGACAGTTTTTTGATCCTATGGTTTTGGTCCGTGGTATTGCATCCAAAGGTGTTGATCCCAAGTATTGGGTTCATGGTATTGTGTTATTATGGTTTTGGACCGTGGTATTGTGAAAGGCCTAAGACTATAAAAGGGGAAGGAGATCATTTGGCAAAGCATCATTTGAATTATTGAATATCTGATAAAGTGCTAGATCTGGAATACTGTGATTGGGTTATGGTGTAGATCTGGATCTGAATAAAGAAGGAACCTAAGCGCAAGGAGAAGGATAAGTTCTATTGATGGGTCTTAATATTTAAGCTTGAATGATAGTATTGTTTGTTCTGGGTTTAGATTTGGTGTGTGGTTACAGTTACTGTGATTTGGATACAACTGTCAGAGAAGTGTCTACTTGATTCAGTGCTAATTGGTGAAAAGGATATTGTTTGATGCAGAAATTCTTGATGATTGATTGATGTTCATGGATCCAGTCTGAAAAATTTATGAAACGTGGTCCCTGGAAGAAAGAGAAGGTTGTAGCCTTCCGTAGGCTAGCACCTATGTACTAGTATCTTGGCTAGTGCAAGAGCTAAGGGGGTTGTAGCTCCCTTCTAGGAGAGTCTGGAAAACGAGAGAGGGTTGTAGCTCTCTGCAGGTTGCAGCCTGCGTACTGGTAAAGGACAGTACCAGTACAATTGTAAAAATAAGTTTCCAATTGAAAGAAGATAGAGACATATGCAGAAGGTGGTTTTCACCCACATCGGGTTTCCACCTCATATCATGGTGTTCATGTGTGTGGCTTATGTGTGATGATCTGTTCCATTTTACTGCACCTGTGTACTGTTAATATGGTTGATAATGTTCTAATGCACTCATTAAGGACCAACTAACTGAATCATAATAATTTGTGGAAGTAGCATATATGAATCTGAATATGGAAATGAAAAAGTTTTATTGATGTGATAATACTGATTCACCCCCCCTCTCAGTATTATTTCCAACACATATGCCAAGAACTGTAATAGAGATGATTGAAAGTGGATCATGAGAGATGAGAGGATATGTGCATGTGGATTAATTAATTGATGAAGCATGTACCTGAAAAGAACACCTAGATAATTGGCGATTATAGTGGCTGGTGACCCATGTAATTTAGTAGATGGGTTCCTTTTATATGTACATTGATGTCATATGTAAAAAGACAACAATGTTGGATTAGTGGGTCCTATCCCAGGTTCATAGTTAGTTGCGACAAACAAATCCCTACATTATTGGCCTTTTCGACATCAATCCACATAGCGAGGATTGAAGTCTCACCCAAAGCAGTTATGGGGGGATGCTGGAACCAAGTTTCTGCATCTAGAGATAAGTGTGATGTCATTCGATGACCTAGATCTGCCTTCGCGCAGATTTCTAAGCCCTTAAGGCTTAGCACTGTAACTCCTCTATCTGCCTCGAGACCTTTGACCAAGATTTACGACTGGCTTTTGCAGACCCTGAATAGGAAAATTAGCTACTTACGTGCACCATAGATCACCCTTAGATCAGCATTTACTCAGATCTACATAAGTTTTCGATAAATTTAATAGAAAGTGTTATTATCTTCGCATAATCACTTAACATTAATTTTGTTTAGATAATAAAATGGATCAAGTAAATTTTCGCATCAATACATCATTATTTTATAAAGACATCATTTTATCACAACATATATCACAATCATACATAACAGAAGCAAAGAGATAAAACACAGGAATTTTTGCAACAGTCTTCTTTATTGATCTTCAATATGGGCTTACAGACTCAATACTTCCCTGCACACTCAGCTATAGGGGTTCGCACACTCAGTTGTAGACACTACTCTAGGCCATTGTGCACTCAGCCACAGAGCCTTTCCTCTTACTTTCTTACACTAACGCTCTAGACTCCTTATGTCGTACCCATAGACAAAATACTTCTATCTCTATCTATCTCTCTAAGACATACCTATTTATACAATTCTATGGTCCGCGGACCATGGGTAGAACTCAAAAACTGACTCAACTTTACATGAATGAGGGTAAAAACCCTTTTTGACTCTTAACTAACTCCGTGTCCACAATTTTCGAAGACTTTACATCTTTTTACATCAAATCTTAGGCTTTTTGCCCAAAATTGACCAAGGGGACCCCATCCCAACAGGGCCCCAACAAAAAGGTCATGACTTGCCATCAAGTCACTAGGCTGGCATAGTGATCTTGCTGCGATGATCTCCCAACTCAACCTACACAACTGCTACTTCAGCCACACAGATGCCTACTTTAGTTGTTCGACCAGTTTCTCTGTAGCTCATCTTTCGCTGACTCGCTTAATATTTTGCTATGTGAGCTGCAAGTTTATCATCTTTTCCTAGATGTTGGATAAGGCTTGTTAGGTTTCATCCAACCAAGGACCCAACCGTGCCTTATGCACTGCCTCTTTTTTCTATGCTTCTTCCACCTATGCAAGGAGCTAGTTTTCCTCCTGCAACTTGGTGAGGCGTTGTGCTGTAGTAATGGAGCGCGTCGTCACCCTAACCTTGTCATACTGCTACTCAAGCTCATGGATTTATGTATTCAATATCTGCACACTAGGATCTTCCTGAAGGGCCGTCACCACTTCCATGACCCGTTTGAATAAAGTTATGCAGTTAACAATCATAGCATCCACAATAGTTATCCATTCCTTGACAATAGCTTTGTGTTGTTCCCTGACTTCAGGTGGAGTTGAAGGCTGTGACTTAAGCTCTAGTTCCATGTTTTCATGTTGAGTTCAAATTGAACTCTCGATACCTCTGCCTTCACCTCGTGGATGCCCACAACTAGCTTTCGGATCTTGGCCTCAATCGGTGCCTCCTTAGGTATGTGCAACTCTGGCATTGTCCTGCATGCCTCTGCAACCGTGTCCATGAGATGGGTGCTCTTCACCTGGATTGTATCCCTCTCCTTCAAGGCCTCCATCTTATCAGTGAACATTTGTTCGTTGTTCACCCTATACTCATTTATTAAAATGAGAGTGTGTTGCTCCCACGCTCTCAATTCCTCTATCACACTTGTCTATAGTGCGTGAAGATATTCATTGGGGACCGCTACAATGTTGAGGTTAATGTTCTTTAAGGTGATAATGATGATCTTATCATCGACTGACTCTACGCTTAGGGACCCTTTTGGCAGTGCAATTGTCTTGAGATCCACTATCCTGACCAACTCTACAGCCTGACTTATCCTTGATGCCAAGCTCGTTTGTGCGTTGTTGACTTGTCCTGCACCCACCTGAATTATGCTAGTTTGGATCTGCAGTTCACACAAATCCTTCTAAATATTGCCTAAGGAATGCAAGTGTTGTTGCTCAAACTACTGCAACAGTTTTACTGTAGTTTCATGCACTTTGTCCCCGATCTCGTCGAGATCACCCTCCATCAACGTAATGGGATCCAGTGGTGGCTTAGTCACCTTTTTCTTCTTTTGGGGCCCCTCATTCTATTGTTCTCTATACCTCTTTATGCGTAATGGAGTGATTTTTCCCTCATCGTCTCCATCGCACTATGCCGACTGCTCTTCCTCTTCAGTTTCAGGTGAAGGGGATTTAGTGCTTTTCTTGGAGTCGCACTGGTCCTATTCAACCTCTTCTTTTTCAGTGCACTCCTTTTCCAGTCGGGCCTTCTCCTCGGCCTCCATCCTTTGCTACATGACCAACATTTGTGTCACCTACTTCACTGCATCCTTCCTCTTTCTCTCTACAAAACTTTGTGTGCCCTAGCTTGTACCTGTGGCAAAGTCGGATGGAGAGTACCAATCTGCTGGTCATCACTTAATTACTTCCTGAATCACATCATCCGTGGCAAGATATGGAAGATCAAACCACTTATGCTCTGGATCCTTCCACACTTGGATATAAACATGGTGGAAATCTTCCTTGAATTCTGCGTATTTTGACAAGTGTTCATACACGGTAGGGGAAAATCGTAAGTACTGGTTGATGGCCATGCAAATGATCGACTCCATCAAAACCCATAAAATATTTGTTTTTGTGACCAACGCGAGGTCCTTTGTGGCCCAAAGGGAGGCAAACTATGTAGACTTTGGCAACCCTACCTCCAATGGAGGAAACTAAATATCCTCTAGCAGTTCCCAGGTAACCAGTGCAATGGAGAGAAACAACCACATGTAGTGGAAGGTCTTGTGCTCATCTTGAGCCTCACGATAATTCACAAGTAACTCACTACATAAATAGTGCGACCCGTTAAACTGCACTTCCTCCATGCATTATGCAAATAATGAGATCACGGGCATCGGAACCTCCTCTGCATGACACTTCCTCATGACCTTGATGGCTAGTATAAGGTGTTAATTTTCACTATGGGGTTGTTGATGGATGTTATGGAGTACTTGTGCAGCTTCTTGAGAAGCTCAAATTTATTATTCATCTTCTCTACCAAGTCCCACTCACTTGTCTTTCTGCCAAACTCCTTGGCCACATTCAAGACTTCATGTGGTAGGAGTGTGATCCTGTGGACAATCATGTCCATGATGGGGATAGGTGCACAAAATCATAAGCACCCATCATGCACGAGAGTCAGTAGTTGTCGTATATAGGTGGTATTTATGTTAGAGCGATGGTAGTGGGGCACCCATAGTAGGTTCAAAACCCAGACTGCTCTACTCTGTGGATCCACTTAACTGGCTCTAACACGGTGACACCGAAGCCTTTGTAATATACTCACTTCATATAGTTTGTCATCGCGAGGTGGGGGAACCTCTCATGGTCAGCCAAGTCCCAATCTTCCATATTTATAAGAGGAACCTGCGCCAGGTGCGGACCTTCAAAGGTTATGTTTTCCAACAGCAAGGATGTATGAATGATGAATTTCTCCTTATCGAGGTCCTTCATGACCTCCACCTTCCCTTTACAAGAAGGGATGTAGTCTAGAAACTTAGTGATGGGATCTGCACCCTCTTCATCTATATCTTTAGTGCCCTCTTTAGCCTCCAAGTCTACAACCTTCTCAGGCTACTTTTCCTTCTTTTGTGCCTGGGTAGGCAAAAGATTTCTAGGCGACTCGCACACTAGCACAAACCTTTTCTACTTGTCTTCCTTTGGCTTGTGGGTCTCACGCACTAGTGTAGGCTTCGACCTAGGTGATCTCAGCATCATAAGCATGGGATCTAGAACCTCTATGCTCACAACTTCTATAGCTACTCCTTCAGAGGAAACGGTTCCTCTAGTGCTTATAGTCTCACCTAGTCTAGACATAGTGTTGTAAATGAATTGTCGGGTTTCCTCAGGTAGATTATCAAACACAGAGCTTGTGACCAAATATTGGAAAAACTTATGATTCATAAGCGATGGATAGCACAACTCAAAAACTCTAAGGGTGCAAAGTGTTCTCTGCTGGCTGGCACACATAATTTATAGGGGAATTTTAATTCAAAACCAACTTCCCCCCAAAAATCATCCATTAATATTGATTTGGCAGCAGATCTCCAAATATTTCAGCCTTAAATGCCACCCACCAGATCCTCTTAAATGTCTTCTGGCTATCAAATCATGAACAGTGACTCTAACAATCATTTTCTGGTTGTGCTGCATGGTATATCCCTTCATAGCGCAGCTCCCTTCATGTGGGTTTTGGTACTCTGACATCATCGTGTTTCGCGCAGCCCCCTTGTCATGTAGTCCCTAAAACCAGGCAGTGTAAGTTACAGTCCTAGCCTCCCTTGTAGCTGCCTAGAGCACTAAGACTATCTTGTCATCATGAAATCATTGAGCTAGATCTCATGCATGCGACTTCAACCCACTTCCATTCACCCTTCCCAGAAATGGTTCTCCATTTGGTTTTGTGATCTGAACCACGCCCCCCATCTATGATTTCTTTGATGACATATGGCCCCAACCAGTGCATATGAAACTTCCGTGGAAACTTATCGAACTTACTATTATATAATAATACCAAATCATTCACCTTGAAAGTGTGCAACTTGATGCATCGATTGTGCCATGCTTTTACTTTTTTCCTTTTGTACTTGCTAATGAAATCCAACCAAGAATTTTTCGTCTTCGAGATCCATCAATTGCATGAGCCATTCTTCCAAGGCTCCATGGTCCACCATCCCTGTAAAAGTGGCTATGCGTAAACTAGGCACGATATATTCCATAGGAATCACAACTTCTATGCCATAGGCCAACTAGAAAGGTGTCTGACATGTTAGTTTTTTGCAAGTAGTCCTATATGCCCATAATTCTACTGGTACACGCATGTCCCAATCACTCTATTGTGCATTGCAAATATTTGTCAATGCATTCTCCAATATCTTATGGAAGGCCTCCACTATTCCATTAGACTGAGGATGATATGGTGTAGTATTCTGATGATAAACCTGAAACTCTTCTGTCATCACACTGATCATTTCATTGAGGAAGTGAATACCGTGATCACTCATTAACAATTTTGGGTAGTCAAACTTGGTTAACATGTATTCAAATAAGAATTTAACTATTGTGGCTCTTGTACATAATTTACGGGCTACGCCTCCACCCATCAGGTCAGGTATTTTGTCACGATGATGATATAGCACACCCCTATCTTTTTACTTGGGGCCTGAATTGGTCCTACAGATTCAATAGCCCATTTCTAAAATGGCTGTAATGACACTTGAGGATTCGGAGGCAGCTCATCCCTTCATGATGCCCTGTCCATTCTTTGAAATGCATCACATGCCCTACAATATGCTTTGGCATCCTTATGTAATGTAGGCCACCACAACCCGGCATGAAGAATCTTTTGCGTTATTTCCTTTCCTACATAACACCCTCCTACTATCCTTCCATGACCCTCTGCAATGATTTTGTTTCTTTCGAAATCATGCAGAGTATCTCGTTTAAACCCATCTTGTATAAATGTCCTACAATTACCGAGAAATCAACCGCACGTTCTACCAACTCTTTCTTTTGTTAACTAGTGTAGCCTTCTAGAGCCATCCCTGTGGTAAAAAAGTGGATAATATCTGCAAAGTGGTTGTCCACTACGCGCACCATGAAGAGCTGAACATGGGGCAGCCCTTCTTCCAAATTAGTAGGATCCTCCCCCATTTCAATTCGTGACAAATGGTTAGGTCCTGCATTCAACCTTCCTAGCTTCACAATGACCTCAAAGTCATATTCTTGAAATAGCAACAACCATCTGCATATCTTCCCCCCAACCATAGGCTTATTGATTAGGTACTTCGATGCAGAGTGGTCTATGTACATCTTGAAATGTCCCCCGAACAGATAGTGTCTGAAATTTTGGATCACATACACCATAGACAATCCCCCGTGCTTTGTCATTGAGTAGTTCTTCTCATATTTTGAAAAATTTCAACTCACAAATGCTACAGGATGATCCATCTCTCCTTCACCAGCCCGTCTCAGCACTATTCCCAACGAAATACGTGAGGCATCAATGTGCACATGGAATTCCTTCTTCTAACCTTGGAAGACCAAGATTGGCGCAGTGACCATATTTTCTTTCAATATATCCAAACTGCACTGACATTCATCATCCCAATAGAATGTAGCATCCTTCTTCAGTAGCTTCTTCATAGGTGTGGTAATTTGGGCATAAGCCTTAATGAACTTTCGATAATACCCAGTATGGCCCAGTGTTTGTTGATCTAAAGATGATCTGAGGTTGTCATTGATATCAACCCAAGCAGCACCAAGGATGACCCTGAACTTCCATGGCACATTGGGCATCATCATTCATGGTTTTTCATCTCATAACCATTATAAGAATACTCTATTCAAAATATATATTTCTATCAGTATATAGCTCTCCTCGTAATTCCTCACGGTTTGTAAGTTATTCAAGATTAAAGTTAGTAACCCCAATTAGTGGGCTAAAACCCCATGGGGTTGTGGCGTGGTATTTATCATTGATTTTGTTCATTTAATAGTCAATAATTAATAATTTCTTAAGCACCTAAAATCCCTCCAACATTCTCTATAGAAGTCCCTCTCAACTCTAAAAAAAGAAATCTCATATATACTCCGAAAGTAGTGATTGTGGAATTTTCTCTATAACGTTATTTTTGCTAAGTATTAGATTCTGAAAGTAAAACCCATTTGAGCGGAAAGCCTAATGAAGGCCATGACCAAATTTAAGATCTTGGTTTGCTATATTTTCGGAGATATGAGCTGTGGAAGTTAGGGTTTCTGCAGGCCCCCGAATTTCATCTCAAGGAGGTGACCTTGGGAAAATCGTCATAACTCTCTTTGAGAAACGGATTGGAATTATGTAAAAAGTGGCATGTATTGCATGGAATGTAGTTTTCTGTGTATCAGATTCAGACGAAGGAGGAAATAGTGACATGTGGCACGCCATACAAGTTCGCTCTACTGAACTAGTCCATAATTAGGTCATTGTGAGAGCTTGGGCATAACTTTGTCTTGAAGAATACAAATTAGATTAGCCTTATGGCATTGGAAAGAGGAATCAGAGGGCTAATGTGGGACCAAATATCATATGTTGGAGATTTGAAATCATAGAGATACATTAGATTCAATATCATGTTCATAAAAGGCAAGAAACAAAAACTAGATCAATTGTTGTCAAGGGCTACAAAGGACTAGACTTTCTAGGGAAGAAAAGAGCAAGGTGTAGCAAAATGATGCAGCAGAGGTAAGCTCCAAGTAAGTATCTTCTATATATGCATGTTCATCTCTTAATTGCATTAGGTTCTTTGTCTTCTAATTTGTTATTTTTGTTTAGCATTTGCATATGCTCTGCAGGATGAGGTAAGTTTTGTTATTATCATGTCATGGGTATTTCCTTGAATACTTTTGTAGGTATTAAATATTCATCAAGAGAAGACTCAATGCATAATCTAATGTTCTGAAGATTGAGAAAGGGTAACATGACAAGAACAAAAATCAAGGTGCAGAACAACAACAAGAAGTTCACCACATGAAGTCTTCAAGTGGGCAGCACTGCATACAGTCACTGTAAAAGTATCATTGTGCAGAGTCATTGTAAAAGCATCATTGTAAAATTTGTACAACTGTCTATTTTCCAAGAGTGGAAGAGGTAGTTTTAGGAGGTCAAGGATCATCATTAGGTGGTTGTGTCATAGTTGGGGTTATGTTCTGGTGTGTCTTCTTCTTCTACATCATTCTATATCATTGTAAAGTGGACCATTTTCCTTGGTACGGGAGTCCATTCATCTTTCATTCTTCTATAGGGTGTTAGGGTGGTGCTAGGCTAGTGCATGAAGTCACCAGCAGGTTCAAGCCTGTGAAAAATTTGGGGTGGTAGGGTGGTGCTAGGGTGAGTTGTAGCTCATTGGGTGTTGGGGCATCCGTTCAGTTGACTACTGAATAATCTTAGGCGTTAGAGCGTCCATCCAGTGGGAGCTAGAGAAGAATGCTTTTATAGATTCTAGGAAGTTAGAGCTTTCTTTTCAATTGGAGTTGAAGATTAAAGAATGATTAAAAAATCGTTGATGTGGTTTTTGTCCTAGAGGGGGTTTCCACCTTAAAAACTACGTGCATTTGTGTCCCTTTTGTTTACTGTTATCATTGTACAAACAATGATAATAATTGAATATTAACTAATTCTCTGAAAGATTAATAATAGTATTAATTGAAAAGAATACTAATTCAGCACCCCACCCCCCTCCTCTCAGTATTTCCAACAATTGGTATCATAGCTTGGTTCCTTCAATAGTAGTTTAACAACTGGAAGGAGATCATGGGGCGTAGCAAGAATGGTGTACCTTTGTTCAATGAAAATAATTATGCACTCTTGAAAGGAAGAATGGAGGTCTATCTCTTGGCCCAAGGTTACAAAGTATGGGACACTGTTCAAAATGGCTTTACATCAAAGCAGATGAACAAGGCAAGAAGAATTTGGTAAATGATGCAAAAGCAAAGAGTATTATTATCAGTGGACTTAGTGAATCTTATTATCATAAGGTATTGGGTTCTAAAATCACCAAAAATGTTTGGGACAAGCTTGAGAATATATATGCAGGTGACTCAAATTTCAAAGATATCTCATCATCCGATGAAGACAGTGACAGTGAAGAAGAAGCCAATGAGAGGGTATTGTTTATGGCTAAGCACAATAAACAAGAGGTATCAAACAATGAAGAAGAAGAGTTGACCATAGAAGAATTTTCTAAGGAGGCAATCAAGCTTATAAAATATCTCAAGGTTGAGAAGATCCATTCCAATACTCTTGAAGAATAAGTCCAAGGTCTCAAAATTGAAGTTGAAGAACAAAAATGTATTGAAGACTCACTTGAAGTTAGAAGAAAGTAACTGAGAAAGGGAAGCATTAGAAGCTAAAGTAGTCTTGCTGTGTACGGAAGTGAAGAAGGGAAACACTATCCAAAACTATGCCAATAGCTAAAGGGTGTTGGAAGAAATCAATAATACAATGACATGAGGCCTTAAGATATTAAAATTTCAGATGAAGATAAGTGCATCAGTTTGTTGTGTTCTCTACTAGACTCGCGGGATAGTCTGGTTATTGCAATAGGTAGCAATGCAACTGCTTTGTAGTTTGATGAAATAGTCTCAGCCTTGCTGACGGAGGAGATGAGATGGAAAAATATGGACAACCAGAATGGTGATGCCTTGTCTGTACGAGGA
>APFE031350211.1:150020-166475 GCA_000404065.3 Pinus taeda
TAGGGAACCTATAGGGAAATGCGCTGAGGAGGTCAATGACTTGGCTTGATAAAAGACATATTATCTCATCCACCCATAAGGAAAATGCATAAAGAGAATATGAGTTTAGTACAATAGCAACCTTGATAAACATAGTGATGCTCACTCAATCTACATTACAATCATGTTAGTGGGGCTGAAACAAACCAAGTTAGCATGCATATATGAAAGCATACATATTGTAACTACCTCCCTTCCACCCCCTTTAGGAGTCTCAGGTTGAGAAAGTTGTTTCTTGTTGTGTAACTTGATCCCTAAGGTTTGTTACGAAGATTGACAAGCCTCATCATTGAGTAACTATATGGACCTTAATACACCTCCTAGCTTATTCAAATAAACTCTTCTCATAATTTATTACATATTTTGATTGTATGTTGTTTAATGAGATGAGTCAAAGTGAGATATTATGCCTAGTGGACAAATGTGCATTGATTGCAAGTTTTTGAGAGAAAATCATGGAAATTTTGGCTAATTAAGGGCTGAAACTTGAATGAGACAAGAAGGATAGATTGTAGGAGGTAGCTCCTCCTCATTTACTCCTCACTCATTCAAATATTCTTCCATCAATCACACTAGCTCAGAGTTGCAAGAAACCAAGTCATGGAGATCAAAATATAGTTGAGAAAGTGATAGTTAAAGAGCTAGTTTATCTCGAGTTTTGGAGCTGAGCCTCCCTAAATTTAAGGAAGTCGTTGGAGACTTCAGTTGTATAAATGAGGAGGCCTAGAGCCTCATTAGGATTCGAATTTTTGCTGTAAAAACACTAGTCATTTTCGAGTTCGAGACTTGTGGAAGACATTGTTATGTAATTTTATGTTTTGATAATGAGAATGATAATTTCCTTGATCCAACACTGAGTTGACTCAGAGGGCTGAAGCTATTGGGTTAGGGCCCAACCCTAGCAGCAAAGGCTTCTCTTCTTGTATTTGTGTGCTTAGTTACTTTCATAGATTAATGTTTGAATTGTCTTTAGCATTATTTCATTGCAAGCAGTTGTGGATTTAATTATTTTGCTTCCATTTGTACTTTAATTCAATAGTAGATTATAAGAGATAAAGGAACAAAAAAAATTTGTCATTAGGTGGATTTCGCCTCATTCCTTCCTTCAGGGATCATGGTTTGAGGAAAGAACCCCTATGTAGCCCCAAAAAGACAGAATTCTAGTTTCTCATGGAATTTAGGGTTTTTTGTACTTAGGTCAGCATTTGAACAGTTTGCAAGAATAAGATTTAGATATCATTCCTTCTATCTTCAGTCTTACATTAGATCTCATCAATGTTTCATATTATTCTACAAGTTTTTCCCATGCATGAAATAGGCAGCTAGCTCATGAAATTATGTTTTCCTTAGTTAATTGGAATCCTTCTTGTTTACATGATTTAGGGATAAATGTTAATGGTTGATGTAGTTCAAGAGTTTCAGTAGTACCTAGATATTTCATGATCAAAAAACTCATCTCATCCATCCATTATCATTCCTTTCTTTCACTAAAACCCTCACCAATTTCATCATTTCACAAGAACACTTCTCCAAGCTTATTGAGCAAATCCATCCATCTCCAAACTCTCGTTTTGAGTTCTGAAGTGGTCCTAGGCACTCCTTTGCCTCATTCCATCCACCAACCACCTTCCCTAAGACTTCCATCACCTTCAACATCCCTCCTTTTGCTCTCAGCTGTATCTTGTAGGAATACAGGGGATCCTGTAAGAATTTCGGACATCCTGTAGAACACATTAAGACATCTTGTAGGTTGACTTGTAGTGACTTGTTTTGAGTTTGAATTGTGGAAAAATCCCATGGGAAGCTAGAAAAGGACCCCTACTTGTTCCCAAGCCTTCTAACTATCCACCACAATCCCTAAGCCACCTGCCACATCCCCAAAAGAATTTAGCTTTCACACTTTCACACAGAAAGGGAAAAAAGAAAAACATATTTATTTTGTTCATTTACAAGAACAACAGTAGAATGTTTGATGTTTTAATTTGCATGCCTAGGGCAATACGATTGCATACATGTTAACTTAGCATTCTTTTGAAGTAAAGCCTCTTATCAATTAGCCAGAAAAATGGTGTGTTTAAGCATTTGATTTCAGTTTTTTTCCTTATTGTAGTAGACAAGATTTCTTTTAGTGTAGATTCCTCTTTTCGTCATTGGTAATCAAGCTTCTTTTGAATCAATATAAGTCTGGTTTGAAAAACCTTAGTGGTCTATCACTAGCTTAGCAGTGACAAAGAGCAGACCCATCACATTTACTTGTGTATACAACACAGTCACCTCCAAGTTTATACGAACCGTGGGTTGATAAAGTAAAGTTGGTAACCCCAGGAGTTGCAACATTCTTGCTGTAATACTGGTGCTCATCAAAGATGGGTTATCAAAAACCCTCATTATTACATGTTTTTGCAATTAACTTCTAATATCACCATTATGTTCAGCTTGTCGAGAGTTTTCTGACACCAATTTTAAATTGATCTGAGCCTTCGACAAAAATTTACACGATTAAAGTTTCAGCTTATTAAAGTAGGCCATGTTAACATGTTGGCCACGTGGTGCCCATGTGGCCTCCATGTAACTTTGACAAGTCATCTTAGTGGGTCTTGTTGGTCAATCCCACCTCATGCCACTATGGGTTATCACCACCCATGGTGTTCAATTTCGAATAAGGAGAAGGAGGTGGTGTGTAGTAAGTAGTAATAAGTTTCCACAATGGAACCAAGGTCTAGGTCGAATGACCTCCACCAGTGCACTCACATGCATGATATTTTTAAATGATCATCGTGGGAAGCATTCCAATGCTTCAAGTTTCACTCGAGCCCCACTCTTAGACCTCTTTTTTGTGATCATCCAATATTAGGTAAGGTGTATTGGTCCTAGCCTACTCCTCAAACTTTCCTACTATGGTTGATGGCCGATAGCCAATGCCTATTCACATGACATGGTTCCACTAGTGCCTGCTCGGTGTCAACCCAATAGCATATAATGAATTTAAAATATCCCATTACCTACCAACACTGATGACATAAGCATATGTGAACGAAAATAGCCTAGGATGGGTTTATAAAGTAGAAAGTTATCTTCCTCATGCCCAACCTCCTGAGGTGTTAAGGTGACTTACAACCCAAGGGTATGATACCCAAATTCGCAATTTTTATGAACATGAAAACCAATGGAGGGATTGGTTAAGTTAGGTATACTTATGAGTCTAGAAATCAATTAATTAACATGAAACATTAATTTCCCATTCACCATGTATGTAATAATGATTGGCATGTTTCAAGCATTTCTTGAAATTCATGAGCATAAATGTGAGCCTCACTGCTCAAGCATTCATTTAAATCTACAACCACCTCCCTTCCACTCCATTAAGGATTCTCACGCCAAGGAAGTTCTTACTTGTTGTTGAACTTGATCCCCATGGTTTGTTATGAAGAGGGGGTTATCAAAATCCCTTGTTTTTACATGCCCGTAGAATTAACTTGTGATATCACTATTGTGTGTAACTTGTCGACAACTTTCCTTTGATACCAATTTTACCTTGATTAAAGCTCTAGATGAAATGTTATACTCAAATAAAGTTTTAGTGTGTTAAAAGAGGCCACGTTAACATAATTTCCATGTGGTGCCTATTTGACTTCCACACAACTCTGACAAGCCATCTTGGTGGATCCCATCGATCAAGCCCATGTCATGCCACTACAGGTTATCATTTCTCATGGCGTTTGACGTCAAACAAGGAGAATTAGGTGGTGGGAAACAATTAGTAGTAAGGTTCCACGATGGAACCAAGGCTCAAGTCGACTGACCTCCACCGGTATGCTTACATGTGTTATATTGTGCAGTGATCACCATAGGAAGATGTGAGTAGCAGGAAATGTTCTCATGCTCCAAGTTTTTCACTCTTAGACCTCTCATTTGCAATCAATCAATATTCTACCAAGTGTATCAGCCCCCATCTGCTCCTCAAACTTATACTCTATGCATGATGGCCAATAGTCGAGGCCTGTTCATGCGACGTAATTTTGTTGGGTCATGGTTCGACCAGTGTGCATTCGGTGTTTTCCCAAAAACATGGAATGAAGTTAAGTTGTCCCATTTCCTACAAGTCCTGGGATTATAAGTATCTATGAACTAAAATAACCCATGATGGGTTTATAAAGAAGAAATTTGACCGCCTCGTGCCCAAACTCCTAAGGTCTTGTCAACAATGTTGGATGTTGCCAACATTAAGGGGGTCTCCTCGGTATGAATCCAAATCAGACCTCACAACATTTGGAGTAGAAGCCCCAACTGGAAAGTATGGTTGGTTTCCATTATATTAAAGATTTTCCTTGGCTGCAATAAAAAACATAAGAGAAACACATACACTTTCAAGATAAGAAAGTAAGTTAGCCCTTCGTTGTATTCAATTGCATAGTGTATAATGGATCTTTCACAAAATGAAAAAAAAGTAAGCCTTTAAAAGAAAAGTGATAGTAATATCCTAGCAAAAATGCACACACCTATATATGTAATAATTGTAAGTAATCTTGTGAAATAGTTCACAAAGAAGCCATGATCATGAAAACATAGGATAGATGATTCAAAGAAGCATACTAAAGGCAATGAAAAAGTTCATTTTCATTAGTATGAATTAACATAAACATATACCATAAACAATGAAAGAATATTCTCACAATCATTCACGACATATGCATGAAAAGTGTGTCAGCTCCAAGAACTTCAAATTATTGAGTGAAAGTTCCAAGATACACCATTACAATGATACAAAAATTGTTCCAATAGTGTAACTTTAAGCAACCTATTGCTTCTCAAAATCCTAATCTTCTCTCATATGCCTAGCTTGAGAAGCCAAGGTGAAAATTCCTTTGCTTGAGCTATGAGGGCATATATATAACAAATGAGGTGACCCTCCACCTCCCTTGTGACTCTTGAGATCCCCTCATGAATATTAAACTTCCTTGTGTCTCGTCAAATTTTCATGAGACCCTTTGATGTCTACATGACTTTTCACATTCACTTACACATACTTTACTTTTATCATTTTATTAAAATTACATCCACAAATCATGTGGCAACATGATGACTCATAAGACCCTTGAGATGACATTTGGGCAATCCATAACTTGGCATTGATGGCATTGAACTTTATGATCATGTGTCATTGCTAGGATTCTCTTTTCACTAATGTCTTTGTGTCTTCTTGATAAGTCTTGCATATTCTTCATCTTCCTCCTCCAAAAGGCTTGATGATATGGATTCTTCCATGTGGTCTTGATATTCCACCTTTCGTTTTAACCTAGTGTCCTTTCATATTCTTGCTTGATGATCATCCTTGTCTTTGCAGCTTCATAAGTGTGCTTGCATAATCTCCTTGGAATACTCCTTAATACCATCCTTTCATGTCAAGACATAGTACCTGAAGATGAAATCCTCTCATGACAAGACAAAAACAATCTTGAAATATCCTATTCTAACTCTCTTCATGCAATTCACTGATCGGACCCAAGAGTAAGTGTAGGATAAAGGAAAAGGATCAAGGATTGTGCAATGCATAGTTATAGGAGGAAGGGGTGAGGGGTTGATGATTGTGACTGTGCAATTCGTAGATGTTGGAGGACTTAGAGACAAGACTATGCAATTGAGGGAACCAATGGTACACTGAGGCAAGATTGTCCATAGTGAATGCACAATGCATAGTTAAAGATAGAGATTGGGCCACTAGATTGCATAGTTGTACAACTCAGAGAGTCAGGGAGACTGAATGCTGATAGAAACTGTGTAGCACATAGTGGGAGGTTGACTAAGAGGCAATATTACACAATTCTGAGGAGCAAGAGGTAGTAAGAGAGAACTGTGACTATGTAATGCATAGGAGGCTCGCAACTATGTGCAGTGTATTTTAGGGAGGTAGAGTGAAGCAGGATTGGTCAGGTAAGGAACTCTCCATAATCTAACTAAGTGTGGGATCAACGAGTCATATGTAAAACCAGAACATAACTTGAACATGATCACACACTTATAAATGATAAATTAAAAAACAATGAGCACCCAATACCCAAAGTTAGCATGAACCCATTGAAACGGTAACAAAATGACACTTACCTCCAAGTGCGACACTCACGATACAATTTGGGACACAAGTGAGGACACTAACAAAATAATTCATAAAAAGTTGGGAATAAGTCTAGTACATGTATCTAGGATATATAGGGCCCATTAGCACCAAAGTTTCCTCTTAAATATGCATTATAACTGCCTTACACAAGGTGCGACAATTCCCTTACTAGAAGATGAAACTTGAGTTTTATTCACAAAGGGACTAGGAAACTTAGAGGATATGCATGGGATACCTTCTACCACTAGAAATGATAACTCACATGGTTAAAATAGGCTCCAAATTTTGTATATAGGCCAAAATTGTGAGGGTGTTGTAGCAGAAACAACAGGTCTTAAGGTAACTTACAAAACCAAGGGCCTGATACCCAAATTATGAATTTTTGTGAACATGATAACTAACGTAGGGTTTGCTTAATCTTGGTATACTCACGAGTCTAGAAATAAACTTATTTAACATAAACACATAATTTCACATTCACCATGTTCATAATAATGGTTGGCTTGTTTCAGGCATGCCTTGAAATTCATGAGCATACAAGATTTCATTCTAATCATTATTCATAACATTGAGTCTCACAACTCAAGAATTCATTTACATTTACAAACGCATAAGGTATTACACCATTCACAACATAACAAGATTCATCACATTGCATAATACAATAAACATAAGCAATTTACACTTATCTGTGTGTTTAAAGATGACTAATAATTAAAGGAGGGACTTCAACTCTCCACCCAACCATAGGCCAACCACACTACAGTGTTTGTTAGAGTTGACCACCCATGATCTAGATCAAAAAATTTGGGGGCATGTGTATTTAAGGAAAATTCACACCCAAGGCTTAGTCACATAACTAAGAGAAGGAGTCCATTGTCTAGGTGGTTTATTAATCGCTCTCTAGCAGTAAAAACCATAGTGACTCACTTACTCTTTGAGTTAAACATGTGGCTTCACCCAATATAAAATGGGTTATCATAGTTCTAGGAGGTTAAATCAATTGCTTTTGGTGGTTTATCAACTGCCTATTCATGACATGCACCATAGGGGTTTACAATCCATTGTCCAAGTGGATTATCAACCTCATGAAAAGCATAACAATGGCTCGTATTTCCCTATCCTAGTGGTTTATTATCTAGGAAACAAGTATCGAGTGCTTTATCAACCTCATGGTAAGCACCACAATGATCCAATTCCTCCACCGCGTTCCCCACTGGTCCTATAGGATTTTACACATTTTCTAATGGCCTCCATTTAGGAGTAGTGAATATCACCTTCGTATTTTAAACACTCGCTCTCATATAGTCTAGTCCTTCTCAGTCATTCCCTTTGTGTAAGCACTTCCTTGATTTTCTCTGCAATGTTACTTCATCTCCTTATCCATGTTCACCACATTCTAGCTTCTTTTCTTCACTTCTTCATCCATTCTCCAACTCTTGGAGAGTCCAACTCCAATTCTCTATCTTTTCTTTCCTACCTCCAACATTTTTGTTGGCTACTTTTGTTCTCTCTACGATGTTCCACATGAAAGGGGGATAGAGTTGGGCACTGTCCTTCACCCTACTTCCCACTCCATAACTTCATTTCTTGTAAGTGTAGGTCAATCTACGATTTGGGGGGGAATCATGGCACTTAATGAGGTTGGTATGGACCCAATCATGGCATGTCATAGGAAGACCAACTAAACACACATCATGCCCTCAAAAATCATGCAATAACTATTCATAGGCCTTCCCCTCAAATATTTGGATCCATTTTTCCCTCCCTTCAGCCAATCATCAAATTATTTTCACATATATTTACACATTTATATAATTCACATAGTTGTATTTACATACATGGGGTGCTATGAAAAAGGGTTGTTACAGACCCCACTCCCTTAAAGGAACACCTTCCTTGGTGTTCTATAACAAAACAAAAAAATAACCATTGATATTTATATTTATATCTCTTACTATTGTTTACATAGTAAATGAAAATGGGTAAAGTATCTTCATTTAATCTACCATTTCCTAAGTTGCTTCATCTGGTCCAAAGGGCTTCCATTACACCTTGACCTTCTTTATTACTCGATTCTAGAGTGTGGTCTACCTTTAGTCTAAAGTGCACAATGATTCTCATTGGAACTCTCTTTTGGGTTCTATCTATATCATATAACAATCAAAAACATGATTAGTATCATGTACATACTTCTTAAGCAAAGAGATACGAGAAAATATCATGTGCTTTCATTATGGGTGGTAAGGTCAGTTTATAAGCCAATGGCCCCACTCTTTCCAAAATTTGAAAGGGTCCACAAAGTATGGGTGCCAATTTACATAATACCCTACTTTAAGTGAACTCTCACTTTGTTTGATGCAAAGATACACATTCTATCCCACTTAAAATTCTTTATGCATTCTCTATTGATCTGCATAACTAATTTTCCCATCATGGGATTCCTGCAATTTTTTCCTGATGTGGATCAATTCTTACTCCATTTCTTTGAATATGTTTGGCCCAAGGACCACCCTATTCGCTAGGCCATCCAAACTAATAGGAGCGTTACATGTTTTGCCATGCAAAGCCTAAAAAAGGCTGATCTTTAGTGTCTCTTGGTACTCGTTGTTGTAGGAAAATTCAACTAATGGCAAGAATTCTTCCCAACTCTTTGGCTAATGCATGACATACACCCTTAACATGTCTTCTAAAATTATATCCACTCTCTAATTTTGACCAACTATTTGAGGATGACATGATATAATAAAATCTAGCTAGGTTTCAAACCAACAAATAATGCCTTCCAAAAATTAAAAGTAAACTTGGCATCCTGATTTGAAATAATCTTCTTATGTATGCCATGCAATTTGAATATTTCCTCCATGAAAATATGAGCTATGCCAATGGATTTGTGGGTGGAATTAACAATTGTGAATAGAGTTGAAATACTCAATTTATCCACCACCACCATGACGTAATCATGTTCTTTGGATGTTCTTGGTATTTTGGTGATGAAGTCCATATATACAACTTCCCACTTCCACTTAGGAATGGAGATTGATTGTAGCAATCCTATTGGGTCTATGCATTGCACTTTTACATGTTGAAATTGAAATTTCAGGAACCTAGAAATGTATTCATAAACTTCCCTTTTCACACCCGACTAATAATACATTTTCTTCATGGTTGTTATCATTTTTGATAACCAGGATGACCTTAATAAGGTATTTTGTGAAACACATCCAAGATTATTTTTTTCAAGTCACCCATGCAAGGTACATACCATCTATCCTTGAATTTAAATATTACCTCATCTGTGAGCATATAATTCTTTCTCAATGGCCCCTATGTTTCCTTGATCTGATTATTCATCTTGTCTTAATGATGAACCACACTGTTTGGTTCAAAACACGTTGACAAATGAATTTTGATGTGATTATCACTGAAACATGTCTCAAAGACTTGATATGGATGACAGAAGCCTAAATTCAATAATATTTTACATGTTGATAGTGATCATCTTGTACTAATTCCTCCTTAATCTTTTATTTGATATTAAATTCGTAAGTTCTCATGAATGCCAAGTCAGTGACTTATAGAATTCTAGTAAGTGGATCCAATATTTTTTCTTCCTTACCTTTAATGCACTTAATAGCAAAGTCAAACTAATCAAATCTAACCATATAGCATGTCAGGCATTTAATTTGGGATGGTCAAACAAATATCTCAACCCTTCATGGTATGGCCTCAACACAAACTTCCTGCCAAGGAATTAGTACCTCCACATTTTCAATGTGTGCACTATTGTTGCAAGCTCCAAGTCATGTGTGACATAGTTATTCTCTTTCTCATTCAATTTTATTGACTCATAACAGATTGTATGTCCTTCTTGCATCAAGACTCCATCTATTCCTTCCTTATAGGGATATCTGAAAACAAAGAAGTCCTTTCTTGGGTTTGTTATTTGTAAAATAGGTGCACATGTGAGAAACTTATTGATCAATTCAAAAATAGCCATGCACTCTCATGTCCATTGGAATTTGACCCTTTCCTTTACAAGGCTATGATTGGAGGCCCAATATTTGAAAAGTATTAGATGAATTGCCTATAATATCTATCCAATCCCACGAAAGATATAAATTTTGTGACATTTTGAGGCATGTCCACTCCATGATGGCCTTGATCTTCTCAGGATCCACTACCATTCCTTCTTTTGATATGACATATCCCAAGTACTGAAATTGTGATTGGAAAAAATCACATTTACTAAGTTTGGAATAGAGCTTGTGCTATCTCAAAAATTGTAATACTTGTTTCAAGTGTTCTTCATGCTCTTATCTGATTTTCAAGTAGATCAAGATTTCATCGACAAAGACTGATACAAACTTGTCCAAATATTGGTTGAGGATATTTTTCATGACACACCTAAATGTGGTTGGGGCATTGGTAAGCCAAAATGGCACCACCACAAACTTGTAGTGTGCAAATCTTGTAATAAAATTTGTCATATGTAACTGACTCCTCCTACATTTACCCACTTTCACCTATTTGCTAAGGGTCACTATGATAATACTCAACCTCCTATATGACCTTAAGGAAATGGTGTTGAAAACTTAAGACCTTACTGACTTCCCTCAGGTGTTACGGGACCTCCAAGAGCCACCCAACCTCTCTAGGTGTCCAACCCCAGAAAACTCCTTTCTATTAACCTAGAGCCTTAGTCACTCCCTTGACAAGGCCCCCAAGTGACTATAATTCTCCACTCTCTCACATAAGTATGCTTCCTAGTGACTGTGGACTTTTATAGTTAGTTATGTGCTAGTGACTCTACATTTCGGGCCACCTTTTCAGGGCTAGGACTGAAGCCTCTTCCCATAACTCAATGAAACTTATAGAAATGATAAATAACATAGAAACAAATATTATAAGCAATAAAATTGAACAAGGAATTGTGCTGACCCCTCCCAACTAGGGCAGACATTTGTTACACTGGACAATCCCTCTTGCAGACTAGAGTGATCTCCCTATATCCTAAATGTAAACTAGAAACAATCATGGCAATTGAACTGACTCTTTCCCTAAGTTGAACTTGTTCGAATTATAAGTAGTATAGCTAATGGATGAGTGTATTACCTATTTCACGAAATGCCTAATCAAGATCCCTTGTTGTGACTTGATGCAGTTCTTCAATGCTTGATAAGACCTACAAACATAGACAATAAAAGGATCAAAAGCACATGTGATATAATAATCCAAACAACTTAGCCTAATGATCAAGGAAATTAGGGATTGAATTTTCCTTAATAAACATTATAAACAATTGTAAACCATTCATCATTCACATAAGACAAAATCAATGGGAGAAATTGTTCATTTGTATTAATCAGAAAATAAGAGGAGCCTTACAACCTTCATCTTGATGTCATGAGGTCCCTCCCAAATGCCTTCAATCTCTTCCTTAGATGACAAACTTTCCAATCTCAAACCAACAACATAAGTTTATTTTCTTTCAATTCTAACCTCTTTAATCCCTCTACCCTCTAGTCATTTTATAGGCTAAGAGGAGGAAGTTTCAGATCCATGAGAGGAGGATGAGACTCCTTTATTGAGGGATTAGGTTACCATGAGAAAAGGAATGGAGATGCATATTATGGGGTTATAGTTTGAATAGTAATCACTTGGAAGCTTTCAGTTGGGAAATATTTGACCAACTATGTTTCTAGAATGTACTTTTTATTCTTACTTTCTAGACATCACCTACGCGGGTTTATAATGGTAGACAGAGCACAAATCTACGTTGTTTTCAGAGTTAACTTCAGCGCATGTGTGGGAAACTCTAGAGAAAATGGCACAGGTGAAACTTAACAAGGTAAGATAGCTATTTGACTCAAATTTCTCATGTACTTCAACATATTTTTGTTTCTTTGACTTCTGAGGGAGTTGGTTCAAACATGTTCATGGATGGTAAAAATATCCATAAACTGATTGAGTGTCATGAAGAAAAATTGACATGTAACAAAATTCCGTCAAACAAATGGTAAACATGCAACCTACAGATATGAATGCATATCTAAACATAGGGATCTGAAACTTATCTAGTTTTAACAAGAAGGACCAATTCCTTCTCACAATAGTTGTCCTATCACCAATTAGGTCATGCATTCATTAATTAAAATTTCATAGGTGCCATACTTAGATCTATCATATAACCATGCTTATAACCAAAATATAACCAAATAGATAAAAATGATAGAACAACCATTAAATACACATAATAAAAAGTACATTTACTCATTAAAGATAAGAGAAATTTAGCTCTTATTAACCATATGAAAAAGCTAGCCAAGTCATGGACTTCCACGTATCACTCGACCATAGATTGGTTAAACCAAATATTTCTTTCAGCCAATCACCCTCGTGCCATATTCCGAGCATGAATGTGGGATCTCATGCGATAAACAAATCCATAAACAACCAAGGGAATTCATAGGTTAAACCACCCCCACCCTCACTGTACTGTGATCTCAACTAAACTAGTCCTGAGATCACAAAACCAAACCAAGCTTGGATGCCTCAGAATTCCTTCACCATTCCTCAAGGAAATTTCATGTCTCCACCCACCAGTTGAGGGCTTCCCAGAGAAAGGAATCTCCACTCCCAAACTTTGGGATTTTCTTGAGACCACTTCACCCAGATCCAAAACCTTCCAGTAATCCAAATCTAAACCAAGAAAGAATCCCATCACACCATGACTATCTTGAAATGGAAAGGCAAGGCTAAAACCAATGTCAAAACCCATCAAAACCCATGCCAATAACAAAAAAGAAACAAAATAGACACATTCATATATCATGCATGCCAAAACTAGCTCGAAAATCATACATGCAACCTATTACCTACAATTATTCCCACTGAAGATGCTTGATCCTACATTTACTTACTTGATCCTTGCTTTCCTTTGCTTTCCTCATCCTTCCTTTTCTTGATTGATTTCCTTACCCTCTTGGTGATCTTCTCCTTTATGAATCTAATTCCAAAATTGAACATTCAAAAGGCCCCAAATTGATGCTATGATGTCTTTTTATTATTGATAACTCTAATTTCTTCATTTTTCTTTATTTTCCTTCAATTTCCTCCTCACATACAACCTCTGACCTTTCACCTTCCTTTTCTCCTACTTTCCTTTTTTTTCATAAATAAAATACCAATAATGCCTTTTTTTATTTTCAAAGGCTTTGCAATTTTCTTCACCAATCACCCCTTAGCCATAATACACAACAAATGATGCCCACTAGGATACTTTACCCAAAATTTGGCTTGGAATAAGTGTCCCATGACCTTTGTATTATTTTTCCTTCATTAAATTTATTATGTGAAATTTTAACCCAGAGATGTTATAGACCCCCCTAGGGGAACACTGTCCTCAATGTTTTGTGACACCTACAACTAGAAAAACTGCTGAAAACCAAAACATACTACCCATGGATCTTTCTAAACCAACTTGTTGTCGTATTTACAATGAATAACTTACTCAAAAGAAAAACCATCATGAAAACCATACTGCCTATTGGAGCTTTATAACACATCTCATTGTGGTATTTGCAATAGAAACCATGATACATAAATATGTACAAATACCAAAAAATCATTTGTCTCCACCATAAAAAAAAATGAAGGATATAGAGTTCACATCTAATCCTCCATTTCCCATGCAGCTTCATTGGACCCAAAGTGCTTCCACTGCACTTTAACCTACTTTATTGCTCTGTTTCAGAGCATGAGTTGTTTCTGATGCAATATGCACTGAGGTTTATACTATAATTCTCCTTTTGGTTCCACCTACAATACAAAGCAATAAATAACATGATCAACATCCTTTGCATATATTTTAAGAAATTAAACATGTAAAACATCATGAAATTTCACTATCAGAGGCAGTGCAAGTATGTAGGCCACTGGTCCAATCTTATCAAGGATCTCAAAAGGCCTACAATACCGTGGTGCCAACTTGGCACATGATCCTTTCCTCAAGGAGCTCTTCTTGGGCTTGATGTGCAAATACACATTCTCCCAAAACCGAAACTATTTAAATTCCTTATGCTAGTTTGCATAACTATTCTTCCGATCTTGTGCTACCTTTAGAATCTTATTTATAACCTGCATTTCATGTTCAATCTTTACCAACATATCTGGTCCAATAAGTACCCAATTCACTGTATCACTCCAGCTAACGGGAGTTTTACAACTTCGCCCATATGGTGCCTCAACAAACTAATCCTTAGTGACTCTTGATACCCATTGTGGTAATAAAAATTGACCAATGGAAGGTACTCCTCCCATCTCCTCTGCTAGTGCATGACATACATCCTTAGCATATCTTCTAGAATCCTATTGACCCTCTCTGTCCATCGATCTATTTGTGTATGATAAGAATACTGAAGGCCAAATTTGTTCCCAATCCTGCAGATAGATCCTCCCAAAACTGGGAAGTGAACTTACCATCCCTGTTTGACACAATCTATGCGACCTCACTCGCTGAATAAGTAGTCTTCAATGGAATGAATTGAACTACCTTTATCAACCTATCGACCACAACCATGATAGAATCATGCTGCCTCGATTTCCTCAGAAATCCTTGTAATGAAATCCCTGGAAATTACCTTCCAATTCCATTCTAGAATCTGAATAGGCTAAAGAAACCCACCTAGATGCTTACACTCAGTTTTCACCTGCTAACATCCACACATCTAGCCACAAAATATTCCACTTCCTTCTTCAGATTCGGCCAATAGTAGAACTTCTTCAATGTTTTCAATGTCTTCTAATATCTTGGGTGACCTGAATATGGCTTGATATGAAAATCCCTCAAGATAAGCTTCTTGACCCTAATGTCATCTGACACATAAATCTTGTCCCTGAATATCACCAAGCCATCTATCGTGAGATGATAGTCCACATCCTGATTACCTATACATTGTTGTAACTTGTCCCTAAGATCCCTGTACCTCTCATTCTGCTCTCCTTCCTGTAATATCTGGTCCTGTGAATATGTCCCATTAGATCTCACCACCACAACATGGTTCATCTGCAATCTTCTATTGAGAGCATATGCAACCCTGTTCTCATTTTATTTGATATATCTGATCTCGAAGTCAAACTCACTGAGCATGGACAACCACCTACCCTGCATGGCATTCAAATTTAGCTGGTCAAATATATATCTCAACCCACTATGATTCTCATCAATAAAAACATCCTACCAGGAAGATAATACCTCCACATATTTAAGGCATGAATAATAGTTTCCAACTCAAGATCATGAGTCACATAGTTCTACTCGTGATCATTCAATTTGTTGTACTCATAACACACCTCCTGTCCCTCTTACATCAAGACTCCACCAAGTCCTCTTTTGTAAGTATCTATACACACCATGAACTCTTTATCTGGATATCCAATCTTAAGAATTGGAGGATTTATCAACAATTGCTTCAACTACTCAAAACTGGCTACACATTCCTCTATCCATTCAAATTTCTTACCTATTTTTTGCAATGCTCACTCCAATTGATCAACAAAGTCATCAATCCTCAATAATGGGTACCTTGTAGATTTTAACCCCGTACAAAAATTACCTGCATACGAATTATAAATCACAGGAAAAATAAAAAATGCGAGAGCATTACACATAAAACACATATACATAGAGATTTCCCACTGGATCCCAAAACCGGGACTACTAGCTTGATTTTTCATTCATTTTCCTTTCAATGTTACAATTAATATTTATACATGCCGAAGCATCCAATACCATGGACCAAAAACCATCGCATCCAAAACCATGGACCGAAAAACCATCACGTCCAAAAAAAATGTGCGAAAATCATGCACAAAACCATAGGTGGGTCCACCCAACCTAACATAGGGTCCAAAACCAAGTGGGGTTATGGGTACCCCTCAAACCCCATGTTAACTATGTGGAAAGAATATAACACAACCCAACAATCCCCCACTTCTTGTTTTCTTTCCACAGGGAACCACAGGAGAGTTTAGTCATTTTTCTAGCCCTGAAATGCCCATTGTTTCTCTACACCAAGAGAACTTCTCAGAGCTCACGGATTTTTTCAATGCATCTGCAGTATTCTTCAAAGTTGCCACCTTTACCAGCAACACCTTTTTGTCTTCTATCATATCCCTCACAAAGTGATATTGAACATAAATGTGATTTGTCTTTGAATGATAAGCAGGGTTCTTTGCCAAGAAAATTGCACTTTGGCTGTCACAGTCTATCCTTATAGCTCCTTGTACTAACCCCATAC
>APFE031350211.1:170722-193705 GCA_000404065.3 Pinus taeda
GCTGCCCCGGACCCCATAAAGTGGGGTTACGGGTACCCCTCAAACCCCCTGTTAACTATGTGGAAAGAATATAACACAACCCAACATACCTATTCTTAATCATTACCTTATTCAAATGCCTGTAATCAATGCACAATCTAAGAGTACCATCATTCTTCTTCACGAAGAACACTAGTGCACCCCAAGGAGATACACTTGGTGTAATATACCCCTTATCAAGAATTTCCTTATTTTGAAACTTGAACTCTACTAAATATGGTGTGCTCATCCTATAAGGTGCCTTTGATGCTGGTGCTGCCCCTGGTAGCAACTTAATAGAAAAGTCCACTTTAATGTGGGGAGGCAACTCTGGAATCTCTGCTAGAAACACATCCTGAAACTGCTATAATACAGGGTACCTCTTGAATATTTCTTCATCCTTAACATCCTTACCATTCTCACTAGAAATATGAACTGCAAACATTACACATCCCTTCCTGCAACATCACTTAGCATGCATAGTTATAATCATTCTAACTGATGTAGGATTCTTCTTTCCTTGCAAGACTCTTTTCCTCATTATCATCCAGGCACTCAATAGCCTTGTCATAACAATTTACTTTGATTCTGTGGAAATACAAATAATCCATACACAAAAGAATACTAAATGATCCCAGCGGAATTACATTCAAATGTGCTACTGTAGGCATACCATTCATCTCAAATGCACAAGATATTACCCAGTAATGAGCTCTATTCTTAGTACTTGTAGCCAACTGCCCCAACCAAGACTCTGCATGCACTTCTTTTCTCAAGCCACACTTATCCACCAGGTGAGGATTAACATAACTATAACTATATCCAAGATCAATCAAAATCGAAAAAACTCGACCATTAATCTTACCTTCCATCTCAATAATGGATTCCTGGGGATCTTCTTTCCTCTTTTCCACAACTGCATAAATAACTATGACCAATATCCCCAACTGTCTGCACCTCCTGAGCAATATAGATCTGAGGCCTTCCAACCTGTTACAATGGTCAATCCTTCTTGTGATGATCTTTGCCATATATCCAACACTGTAATGGTCCCCTATAATCACCCATGTTCTGCTTCTCTCTAGTCTGTGACCCATATCCCTTCTCCGCTGCATTTAACTTCTTGTAAGGAGCAACATTTTCTTTCGCTCTTGTATCCTGGGGTCTTCCCCTCTTTGGTGGTCATTTCCCCTCAGCTTTATCATTTCCCTTCAAATCACGCTTAGGTTGAGCTTTATGCTTTGATTTCTCATAACAATGCTTAAAATTTTGGATGGCCTCCTCCAATGATCTAGGATCATCAAACTCAGTCTCTTTATATGCTGCTGAAAACACACAAATGAATCTCTGAATCTTAGCCTTCTCATCCTTGACGTAAGGCACATACCACAACAGCTCCAAGAACCTACTAGTATACTCATCATTTTTCATATAATCCATCTGCAACATATAAAATTCCTTAGCTATGTCATCATATTACCTCTCTGATAGGTGCTTCTTCTTTAAAAGTCTCTCGAAGTCATCCCAAATCAACTCTTATTCCTGAATTCCATTGACATTCTTCACATATTCCCACCAAATGTCTACTTTCCCTTTAAGAATGAAGGTGGTTATTTTGGATTTCATGTTCTCTGAGTATTTATGCAATCTGAAGAATTTTTTCATCCTAAGCAACCATGTCTTTGCATCTTCTGACTTCTTCATATCTCCATCGAATGTAGGAGGCTTTACTTTCTTGAACTCATCGGGAAAGTACTTACTCCTCCTATAAGGATGATGGTGATAATGTCTCTTGGATAAGGAACTAGAATGATGTCCATACATACCATTCCTCCTTCTTGGTGTATCTAGTGATCTTCCACCTCTAATTGTATCCCTTCTACCGAACCTTTATACGGACAAAATCCTGCTACCATAGGCTCCATTAGTTCTCTCTTCCTTCTCTTAACTAATCCTGAACTATCCCTATTTCTGCAAATCTGAGAAGTTCTAAAGAGTTAATGTATTGACTTTTTCCTGCCTTTCCTGAACCCTTGCAATTCTTTCTTAAGCGTCAACTAACCTGTCAGTGTCTGCTTTGCAACTTTTGATCTATGCCCTCAAACTACTTAATGTATCTTCTATACCAGGAAAATACTCATATCCTTGCTACCCAACTCATCTATAGGGAGAGTTACAGGAATTGTATTCTACCATTTTTCTCTTCATCTCTGATTCTCTTCTTCCTGCAAGTGAGATATGTTAGATAAACCAAATAGATACCAAAATAAAAACAATACCTCATTGACGTTCAGGGGATGCTTATCTCATATGAAAAATTAGTCCACATTAACATGATAATTATATAATCATAATCATATCAATATAAAAACTTCATGCATGACCATACCAACTATATACCATGACCCCATGCATGACAACCATAAACTTAACAACATCATATTTTACGCAAGGAGAGTGCAACCCACTTTGGTACCACCCTGTAATTTCCTTCTCCCACATTTACCCACTTTCACATGAGATGAGGGTCACTATGATAATAATGAACCTCCTATATTACCTTAAGGAAATGGAGTCATCAACTTAATACATTAATGACTTCCCTTATGTGTTACAGTCCCTCTAGGAGCCACCCAACCTCTCTAGGTGTCCAACCCATGAGGTAAATCTCATTTTCACTAACCTAGAGCCTCATTCGCTCCCTTAACAAGGCATCCAAGTGACTATCAGTCTCTAGTTTCTCCCATAAGCCGTCCTCCCAGTGACTGTGGAATTAAACAATTAGTTTTGTGCAAGTGAACCCGAATTCTGGGCCACATTTTTAGGGTTAGGACTCAAGCCTTTGTTCGTAACTTAATGAAACTTCTAGAAATGATAACTAACATAGAAACACAATTTGTAAACCCAAAAATTGAGCAAGGACTTGACCTGACCCCTCCCAACCAGGACATGCATTCTTCCAAACACATGGTAAACATGTAACTGACAAGTCATGAATGCATATTTGAACATAGGGATCTGAAACTTATCTGAGGTTTAATAATAAGGACCAATGCCTTCTCACAATTGTTTTTGTTTTTGTAACACCAATTAGTTCATGCATTCATTGAATATATATATTCATTAATTAAAATGTGATAGGATCCATACTTAGATCTATCATATAACCATGCTTATAACCAACATATTACTAGATAGATAATAATGCTAGAACAACCATTAAATCCAAATAATATCAAGTACATTTACACATTAAATAGAAGAGAAAATTATATCTTATTAGCCATATGCAAAAGGAAACCAAGTCATGGACTTCCACATACCTCTCGACCATAGATTGGCTAAACCAAATATTTCGTTCAACCAATCACCCCCATGCCATTCCAAAAATGAATGTGGGATCTCATGGGATATACTAATCGATAAACAACTAAGGGATTCAAGAGGTTAAACCACCTCCACTATCACCATACCGAGATATCACCTAAACTGGTCCTAAGATCACAAAACCAAATCAAACTTGGATGCCTCAGAATTCCTTCACCATCCCTTGAGGAATTTTCTTCTCTCCACCCACGTATCAAGGGCTTCCTGAAGAAAACTATCTCCACCCCAAAGCCTTGGGATTTTCTTTAGACCATCTCACCTAGATCCAAAACCTGTCAGTGATCTAAAGCTAAACCAAGAAATAATTTCATTACACCATGCCTATCTAGAAATTGCAAGGTAAGGCTAAAACCAATGTCGAAACCTAATAAAACCCATGCTAATAAAAACAAAGAAACCAAATACACATGCATATACCGTCCATGCCAAAACTAGCTAGGAAACCATACATGAAACTTGTTACCTACAAGTATTCCTATTGAAGATTCTTGATCCAACCTTTACTTGCTTGATCCTTGCTTTCCTTTTCTTTCCTTTTCATTCCTTTTCATTCCTTTACTTGCTTACTCTCCTTCTCCTCTTGGTGCTATTTCGCTTTATGGGACTAATTCCAAAATCGAATTGAAAAAATGTCCCAAACTAATGCTCTGATGTCCTTTTATTATTGATGCCACTAATTTCTTCATTTTCATTAATTTTCCTTTAATTTACTCCTCACATGAAGCCTGTGACCTTTCGCCTTTTGTTTCTCATATTTTCCTTTATTTTCATAAATAAAATACCAATATTGCCTTATTTCCTTTCCAAAGCCTTTGTCATTTCCTTTGCAAATTTCCCCTTAGCCATAATACACAACAAGTGATGTCCAATAGGATACTCACCCAACATTAAGCTAGGAATAAGTGTCCCTAACCTTGGTATTATTTTTCCTTTATTTAGCTTTATTACATGAAATTTTAACCTAGGGATGTTACATATTATGGGTGTCTTCGTGCTTAATTCAAAATTGATGATAACCATATATCAAGTCTATTTTTGAGAACACTGAAACCCGTCTCAACTAATAAAACAAGTGAACAAATTTGGGTGGAAGGTAGTTTTTCTTCTCTATTTCTTACTTAACTGTCGATAATAGATGCACAACTATAACATGCCATCCTTTTTCTTTACAAATAGCATTGGTGCTCCCTTGGGTAACATAGTGGGATTGATATAGCCTTGGTCCAACATTTACTTCAACTATAATTTTAGCTCCAATAAATTTGACGTGATTATATAATATGGTGTTTTTTAGAGTGGCACTTATTCAAAAAGCAACTCAATGGAGAAACGTATTTCTCTCTTGGGTGTAAATCTTGGTATTTCCTCTTGTTGACAGTGTTGGAAATCCATTAACCAAGGAGGTCTCCCCGATGTGAAGTCCCAATTAGACGTCACACTGTTTGGAGTAGGAGCTCCAATCAGAGTATCGACCCGACCACCATAACTCAAATATTTTCTTTAGCCACAATGAATAACATAAGGGAGTATGTACATAAACTTTGAAATCAACAAGTAAGTTGACATTGTGAAACACCAATTTCAATGTGTAAAAGGAGGCTTTCACAAGAGTAGAGTAAAGAGTGAGTCTCTAGAAAAAAATTAATAGTACTATCCTAAGAGAGGCACATGAGATCGAGGTAAGATTCATTAATTATCTAGCGAAGTATTTCACATAGACACAATTATCATTAAAGAAAATACAACACACATTCAACAAGATAAGCACCAATGCCAATGAAGCAGTTCAATGTATTTAGTACATATGAACACGACATATATCACAAAAATATAAAGTATAGTCTTACAATATTCATGATACATGCATGAAAACATGCTAGCTTAAGGAGCTTCTGATAATTAAGTGAAAGATCCAAGTACACAGTTACAATGGTGAGACACTTGCTCCAATAGTGGAACACTAAGTCACTTCTTGCTTCTCCAAAGAATGATATTATCTCCTATGCCAAGATAGAGAATCCAAGGATATCTCTCCAAAGTTTAATCCTCCAAAATCCATTTATTTGAGTTATGAGGTTGCTTTTGTAGCAAGACGAATGACTGTTCATATCCCCTATGACTCTTGAGTTATCCTCATGACTCTTGGACTTCCTAAGGGACATTTGAACTTCTATAAATCTTTGGTTCACATTTAAATTTTCATATAGTACATATGACTCTTAGACTTCTAGACCTTTACATTTTTTCATTTTTGAAAATACATAATTACATCCCACATCATGTGGTAAAGTATCCTGACACAATATTACTTCGTGATGACATCTTGACAGACCATGATTTGGAAACTATAACATAGGACTTCATTGGAGTGTACAATGTAAAGTCCCTTTCTTTGGTACCTTGTCTTCAATATTCATGATAGATCAGATCTTTACTTCATCTTCACCCTCTAAATGGTGTTAGATCAATGTTGGAACCTTCTAAGTCATCATTAAATGTCATCATTTTTCTATGGTCTAGGATCTCTTCATGTCTTCATGGTGGTTCTACTTTGTGATTTTTCTACACAAGTTGGTCTTTGTTTCTTCTCCTTGACATATTCCTTGAGCACCATCTTGCCATGTTGAGTTGATATGCCTACCAATGAATTTTTCTCATGAACAGGAAAGATCATTCCATAAATCCTGTATTCTACCCCTACCTTTCTCATGAAGGATGCTCATTGTGATGGGTCTATGTAAGAGATGAGAGAGATATATTCTTATTGGTAATTGCATATTTGAGCTTAGAAATTGCCGAGGGAAGACACCATTGTTCACTAGAAATGTGCAATGCACTATAAGGAGAATCTCTTTAAGGTCCAACATAGTGTGCAAGTGCAAGAGACAAAGTTGAAGATATTGCTAAATGAAATTGCACAATGCCTAGTGCTCAAGGGAGAGGGAGGTAGTGATATCATAGTTGAGCTTCATAGTAATTGAGATAGGGCCTCATTATGCACATTAACTGCGCAATGCGTAGAGGAAGCTAAGCAGGACAAGTTGAGTACGTAGGGATGAGTTCCAAATAGTAGAGGAGGTAGGACTAGGCACTACAAGTATGCAATGTGAAATGCTTGAGGGTAAGATTCCTATGCTTCCATAATTGAGGGCTGTTGTGGGCTTGATATGGATTCACTATCCACTAGAACTACATAATGCTTAGAGTTAGGCTCAATGACTAAGGCAAACAACAGAATGTCAATTCACTTTTCCAGGAAGGTTCTCATTGCACTATGAAGGGAAGGGAGCCTATGTATTGCAAATTTTTCTATTGAAAGGGGATAAAGGAGGTCTTTACTATCAGCTAGAACAGATCCATGTACTATACAAGGTAGAACTAATCAAGTCTCAGTGCAGTAAGTTTTTACAAACAAAAGGGTTAGTGATAATGCTTTGAAGGTTGTGTAATGATAGGAGTCGACCTTGAGAAATGCTCAGTATATAAGTCTAGGAGTTATAGGTTTGATCAATGAGGATCATGCTAGGTAATTCTCATTACCCAGTGAGAGATTAATTCTTTCATAACTTGCACTTGACAAGAGGACCAAGAAGAGCTCCATAATGCTAAGTGTGGGACCAATAGAGTAAGAAAGAAGAAAACATCTGAACACGACTCAAATATAGATCACAAAATTGAATTAAATCAATAAAATATAGGGGAATACACATGACTCACAATAATCAATCAAACCTTAAAATTATACAACGTGACACTTATTTCTAAGTGCAATAGTTGAAACGTCACTTTGCAACACTTAGAATACAAGTTGCTATAGAAGTGTCAACTGTGACCAAAAAGTGTGCTGAGACATAGGATGTTATGAAACCAGCTCACAAAAAGATATAAAATATAGATCAATTCCTTAGAAATAAGCCTCTTCAAGGGGGCAACCTCCTTTACATTACACAAATGAACAATTCTTGGATGATTCAAATGTCAAAACCTCCTTTCTATAGATAAGAGTCTAAAGCGTCACAATATAACCAAGCCAACCTAACAATAATAATATAAAGGCACAAAAATAACAATAGTGGGATTCTATGGGGCATAATAATAATAATATGGGGACAATAGGGGCACAACAATAACAATAAGGGATACAATGACAATAGTAATGGGGTAATCACTAGTATTATAGGGCCCTAACATGCCCATCTCCTTCAAAAAAGTGTTGTCCTCAACACTTGAGTAGTTCTAGGTGCTTCTGTATAAAATTATCATCCTCCCATGTGGAATCTTAAATGGGTAAGTTCTTCCACTTGATGAGATACTTTGAAATTGATCGATTTCGTAGCTGTTGAGTTCTTGTTTATTTGACTGCTTCAAGTTCCAATATGATTTTTCCTTCCTCATCAAGTTCTGGTAATATTGTTTGAATTGGAATATTGTCACCTATAACCTTCTTTAAGCATGAAACATGGAAAACTGGGTGCACTCGGGAAGCTACAGGAAGCTCCAATTTGTATGCCATAGTACCTATCTTTTGCAACACCTTGTACGGACGATAATACTTTGGTGATAATTTATTATCCTTCTTAGCTTGCTTGAGGGAAATTTGTTTATATGGTTGTAGCCGTAGGAATACTCAATCACCTACATAAAAACTTCTTTCGCTGCGATGTTGATCTGCTTGTTGTTTCATTCTATTCTACGCCAAGGTGAGGTTGTCCTTTAAGAGTTGGAGAACTTGTTGCTGATGCTCAATGTGATCTTCCACTACTTGAACCTTAGAATTTTCTCTTAAATATGATGTGGTCATTTTTGTTGCAGTATAGAAGGAAGTGTTATACCACCATTCAGCCAGAGGCAAAAATTTGACCCATTGTGTTTTTTTTATCAGATACAAAGCAACGAAGATATCCTTCCAAAAATCTATTTACTATCTCAGTTTGCCCATCAGATTGAGGATGATAAGATGAGCTATGATCTAACTGAGTATCAAGACAAGAAAATAATTATGTCCAAAAATTTCCAGTGAAAATGGGATCTCTCTTTCTTACAATAGTCTTTGGGTTTCCATGTAGCTTTTGAATTGTTTCCATAAATGCAGTAGAAATTGTACTCACTTTAAATGGATGAGATAATGAACAAAAGTGTGCATACTTGGTGAGTCTGTCAACTGCCACCATGATAACACTATTTCCTTTGGACTTGGGTAAACCTGTGATAAAATCCATTGGAACCTCCTCCCAGTGTTGGCTTGGAATGGATAAAGGTTGTAATAGTCTTGGGGTATTAATTGTTTCAACTTTATTTTGTTGGCAAACCAAATATTCCGTGACAAAATTTTGAATATCTGATTTAAGACCATCCCAAAAAAATCCTTCTTAACCCTATGATAGGTTTTTAGAAATCCTGAGTGCCCTCCTAAGGGAGAGGCATGAAATTCCCTAAGAATCTTTTGTTTGAGTTGGGAATTCTTACATAGGTATAACCGATATTTGTACCACAATGAATCATTTTTCCAACTAAATGTATCAGATGTACTGGGATCTTGTTGTATCTTTTGAATGAGTGCACACACTTCCTCGCCATTCTTCCATTCATCCCTTGCTTCGTTTATCCAATCTGGTTGGATAATAGAAATGGCGCAAAGAAATGCTTCCACATCCTCATCATTTCTTGAGAGTGCATCTGCCACAACATTTTGCTTCCATTTTTTGTAGATGATTTCAAAATCATAGCCCAACATCTCTGTGACCCATTTTTGCTGCTCTTCTGAAGATACTCTTTGTTCTAAAAAGTATTTAAGACTATCATGATCTGTTTTTACCTTGAAGTTTCTTCCCATTAGGTAGGGTCACCATTTTTCAAGTGCATGTAGTAATGCCAACATTTCCTTCTCATAAATAGCTTTGTGTAAATACTTTCCTTTGATTGGACGACTTTTGAAAGAAATGGGTCTTTCTTCTTGCATTAAAACTGCACCAATTCCATTTCCTGAGGCATCACATTCCACAATAAAGGTTTTTTTGAAGTCTAGTGTAGCTAAGGCTGCTACTTGGCACATTGCCTCTTTAAGATGTTCAAAGACCTTCATTGCTTCTAGAGTTCATGAGAATGCATCTTTCTTCAATAGTATTGTTAGAGGTGCTGCTATTCTCCCATAATTCTTAACAAACTTGCGATAATGCCATGTCAACCTAAGAAATCCTCATAGATGATTTATGGATGTGGGGATTTTCCATTTGTTAATGGTTTTAATTTTGTTAGGGTCTACCTTAACACCTTCAAGAGATACAATATGACCCAGATATTCCACCTCTTGTACTCCAAAGAAACATTTGGAGATTTGCATATAATTGTTTCTCCTCCAATAGTTTGAGCACCATGTCAACATGTTGGACATGATCCTTCCAAGACTTGTTGTAGATTAGTATATCATCAAAAAATACTAACACAAATTTTCTAAGGGTTTGAAAATGGAATTCATCAAACCTTGAAACGTAGAAGGTGCATTAGTAAGGCCAAAAGCATTGACCAAAAATTCATAATGACCCTCATGAGTTCTAAATGTTGTTTTTGGAATGTCTTTAGTCTTCATTCTAATTTGATGATATTGTGAATGAGGATCTAACTTGGTGAAGTAAATTGATCCATGCAATTCATCCAATAATTTATCAGTGACAGGAATGGGAAATTTATATTTAATAGTGAGCTTTTTGAGCTCCCTATAATCTGGACACATGCGCCATGATCCATCCTTCTTGTGAACCAATACTGCTGGAGCAGAGAAAGAACTTTGACTAGGTTGAATTATACCAGCCTCTAGCATTTCAACAACCATACGTTCAATTTCACTCTTTTGGACATAGGGATATCTGTAAGGCCTGATGTTTGGAGGAACACTTCCTGGAATCAAATTGATAGCATGATCATGATCATGAATAGGTGGGAGGCCTTTGGGAGTCTCAAATACCTTGGAATGATTGTCCAATACTTTTTTGAGATCTAGAGAAATAGATGATTTCGATGTGGGAACCTATAGTGAACATAATTGTGCAATTATGCACCGTTGTTGTTTCTTTACAAGCTTTGTCATTCCATTAGAGCTAATTATCTTTCCCAGTTTCCCTGCGACACCCCTTAATTCAACTTCCTTTCCTTCTAAAGAGAATTTCTTGAAAAGTTCTTGATAATTAAAATATATTGTACCCAAGGATTGTAGCCATTGGACTCCTAATACAACATCAGCACCACCCATTGGAATGGAAAGCATTGGGCTATTCAATACATATTCTCCCATGTATAGCTTGATATTATGGCACTTTCCTGATAAATTTATGGTTCCTCCACTTGCAACCATCACTTGACACTTTGGTGCTAGATATAGGAAGCAATTCAATTCCTTGGCTATCTTACAATGAATAAAATTATGGGTACTTCCTGAATCAATCAACATTATTACCTTTTTCTTCTTGATATGCCCTTCTATCTTTATAGTTTGAGGAGTGGTAATTCCAACGAATGCATTACAAGATATGGTCGGATTCATTTCTTCTTTTTCTAGGGTTTGTTCCTGGTGTATATCCTCTTCTTTTGACGTTTCTTGTTTATTTTCCTCCTCCTCTTCACAATCTATGTAAAACAACTTATTCTGATCGACACACTTATGACCTTTAGTGTATTTGATATCACAACTGTAACAAAGCCCTTTTTCTCTTTTTTCTTCCAATTATTGTGGTGTCAACCTTGTAGGTTGTGGATGACTAGGGGAAACAACAATTCCATCTTTATGATTGTGAGTGGTAGGCTTCCTTGTTGCCATAATTTTACTTTCCATTTTTCTTGCCAACCTGAATGTCTTCTCCAATGAATCTGGTTCCCAAAGGAAAACCTCATGTTGGATGTTATCTTTTAAATTCCCTATGAAAACATCAATCCTATGCTCCTCTAGAATATCTTTCACCCTTATATTCAATTTTTGGAAGTCCTCAATGTGCTTCATCATTGAACCCTTTTGCTTGAGATTTATCATTAGATAAAAAAAGTGTTTCTTTTTATATCCTCATAATGTGATATCATTTCATCCATAAAAATAGCCCAAGTGACAATTTTTTACGAGAGCAAAGCCATCGATACCATACAAATTGATTTGGTTCCAAATATAAAGTTGCAATGCATACCTTTTGTGTGTTTTGCACATTATGGGGATCGAAAAATTGCTCCATCTGTAGTATCCATGTTCCGGGATCCTTGCCATCAAACTTCCTCATAACGATCTTTGGAACATGGTGGTTCTTTGATCCAACGTTAGAGTCTATGAATTCATGATTAACATTTATTTTGTTCTCATCATGAGTTTCCTTTAATACCCTTTCGCCATTACTAAGCATTTCTTGTAGAAACTTTGTCAAATATGTCTTCAAATATTCCATGCCTGTCTTCAAATCTATCTTCAAATCATCCATCTTATCTTCCATGACGTCCATCTTAGCTTCCATTCCATCCATCTTAGCTTCCACGCCATGCATCTTAGCTTCCACGTCATTCATCTTAGCTTATAGGCCTTTCTTTAAACCATCCATCTTAGATTCCACGCCTTTCTTTAAACCATCTAGCTTAGCTTCCACGCCATACATCTTAGCTTCTACGTCTTTATTTAAACCATCCATCTTATATTCTGTTACTTTTTGTGTGAGTGACATTTGTTGCACTTGGTCTCATAATTTTGGTATATCATATTGCATTTCTTCCACTTCTTCATGAGTCATGCTAGAGATTTCAGGTTGCTTACTAGGTGTTTCCGTTTTCTTTCTTCGGGGCATCAATTACTGATAATAATTCTTCACTATGCCCTTTGAATTCCTTCAAACTAATTTTTCAAACCAAGCTTATGCAAAAATTTTAAAAAGACTACACACATTTTTTTTTTCCACTTTGTAGGAGCTTGATGTTGAATATGATGTATTTCGGTAATTTTGCATCTCTAAAGTCTGAACTTTCTTCCTGTGGTAACCCTCTGAGTAACATTTCTAACTCCACAAGTATGATCAATATTGGATTCTCCAATGAAGATTTATGCAAAATATCCCACGATGACATGAGTATAGACTTGTTCAATAGAGTGAACTTGTACGACATGCCGCAGGTCCTTGTTTCAACCTTAGGTTCTGCAAATGGTACCCCAAAAACTACTATCCGTCCTCTTTCTGTAAATTTTTACGAAAATTCAATCTGATGCTATGAGAGAAAGTTATGACAATTTTCCAAAGGTGACCTGTTTGGAATGTAATTCGAGGGTCTGCAAAAACCCTAATTTCCTTAGATTATATCTCCTAAAATATAGCGAGACAAGATCTGAAATTTGGAACTAAGGTTCAAAACGATTTCTTCTCAAATGGGATTTGTTTTTAGGTTTTGAAACTTCTTAGTGAAAGAGTTATAATGAAAATTCCACGATGACTTGTTTTAGATGAAATTATAGAGCTTGCAAAAACCCTAACTTCCACAGATCACATCTCTGAAAATATACGAGACAAGATATGAAATGTGGACCCAAGGTTCAACAAGATTTCCTCTCAAATGGGTTTTTTTTTCTCTTCTGAAATGGTGCAAAAAAAAAGTTATAGCGAAAATACCACGATGACCTGTTTGGAGCAGCGAAACCCTAGAATCCAAAGCTCTGATACCAAATGTTATGAACCAACTCACAAAAATATAGAAAAGATAGATCAAAACCTTAGGAATAAGCCTCTTCGAGGGGGAAACCTTCTTTACATTACACAAATGAACAATTCTTGGATGATTCAAATGACAAAACCTCCTTTCTATATATAGGAGTCTAAGGGGTCACAAAATAACCAAGATGACCTAACAATAATAATATAAAGACACAAAAATAACAATACTGGGATTCTATGGGGCATAATAATAACAATATGGGCACAATAGGGGCACAACAATAACAATAAGGGATATATTGAAAATAGTAATGGGGGAATCACTAGTATTATAGGGCCCTAACATAGGAATTTGTATACTGAATATTATTATGATATATAGGACCATATAATGCGTAAGAGGGGGCTAGAGCTACCTTTATTTAGGTTTCAAGGTGTGACACATTCATGAGTGTAAATAATTAAAAGTGACTCTTGCGACAGTAATAATAAGTGAAAATGCCACTTGCAAAATCTAAAGAAAGTGAAAGAGACACATGAGAGAGTGAATATAAAGTGATAATTTTTTTTTTTAAAAGTGAAACAAAGAAGAAATGATAACCATCAAAGTGAAAGAGACACTTATGAAAAAAAGGTGTGCAAAAGCGATAGTCAAGGAAACTTCAATGGAATGATGACACAATTGCAATCGAAAGTGAGGGAGATTGTCAAATGATATTGTGAAATGTCTATTGGAATAGGTTGCATATTTTACTATACTAAAAATTATGCAAGACCTATTCTTATAGATTGTGCAAGCCTTACTTTTAGGAGTTGTGCAACGCTTATCTAAAATTGCATATAAAGGAAGTGTATTATGAATTTGTCAAGGACTAAGCAGGTATAAGCAAGTGACTTTGAAACTTAGAATTTGAGAAGAAGAATTGAGTGCCTAGAAAAGAATCAACCAACCATGAAGCAACCACAGAATGGAAAATCACAAGATCCTCTGTAGGCTCCAAAATTCAAGCGTAGGAAAATTTTTGGAGGGCGTTTGTCACAACGACAACACTTGGAAACACACTAGTAGAACTCCAACTTCTATATTTAGGTTTCACCCTTAAGGGAAAGGTCTCAATATTTCGAGAAGTATTGATTCACCATGTATATTACCTTGATTTTTCCACTTATCCCATTTAAAGATATAATCTCGTCTTTCCTTTCTTAGCTTCATACACATTCACAAGATTAGTCATACCTCAACTATTTTGATAGGGGAGAATTATGCTAGGTATACCGATATTTTTTAATAAGAGTTAAGAACATTCCTTTGTGTTGCTCCACTACCAGTGAGTCTATTCAGTACCCCATTAGAGTCACCTCAAGGAAAGACAAGAACTGCTTCGCTGCCAGCAAGCCTATTCAATACCCTGAAAATGTTGCTTTCTTCACCTCTCTTTGCAGGAAGCCTTTCTCTTTTTCACCCTTTATTTTTATTTGAAATATATTTTTGATGCACTTATTGAACATTTGTAGCATAAGTGGAAGAGGGATCCCAACCTGTTTAATTGGAAAGAGAGGTTGTTCCTTCCCTAAGGGATTTGAAAGATAAATGAAGCTAATAAGCTTGTTTTTTAAGGTTTCTCCTTTCTCTTCTCTACTCGGTTAACTTGACAAGTTGAAACACCATTAAATACAAGGCTAAGTAGAGAATGAAGATTTTGAATAGATACATACTTCATAGTTTGGCCAAAGGTTTTATGATAAAAAAAAAAAAAATCATATTTTCCATGCAGATATCATTGAATTTAAGGATATATAAACCGAAATAGAGAAGAGGGTAATAGATTATCCAAGCATTATTATTCATCACAATTTCTATTTTCAAGTTTCACCACATTGTCTTTTGATCCAAACAAGAGTATCTTTCATGCAAGGCCTTATTAAGAAAAACATGAAAGAAAATACAAGATAAAATAAGGAAACAAAAGAACACGAGAAAAAGAACAAAGCAAATGGAGGACTAGATAAAAGAAACATCAAAGGTAAAATTAATAAAACAAAGGAGAGATAATGCAAGATGAGTGTAAAAGGGAAACTAGAGTGCAACTAGACCTACTCCTAACCAAAATAGCTAGAAGGTTAGGGCTAATTGTAATGAAATTTCCAATGTAGCCACCATAGTTGTTCTCAGTCTGCAATCACAAAGATATCAACAATTAAATCTGATATAAAACAAAGTGTAACAGAGAAGAAAAGAACATGAATAGCTTGCACAAAACATTGAAGGTCTTGCCTACAGCTAGAAATATGCAACATAAAATCTAACTTTAACCAACCTACACCTTTACCTTTTTAATTAAAACCAAAATCAAACAATCCTTAGAGGCTTCTTGTGAATGTACCTTAATCTGTGTTGTCATCCTTAACAAGCATCAAAAAATATTGAAGCTTATTATTAGTGATAGAGCTTTCTAAGTAAGATGCTTCTAGCTAATCATAGATTTGATCATGAAATCTAAAACAATCCTCTTGAAAACCCTGAAATCCTTGAGAAGATAAATTTTCAATTAATGGCATGAAATTAGGAAGGAATATTGTGAGGTAAATTAAATCTGATCACATTCAGAAGGCTTGTCAAGATCATGAAGGATTGACATAACTATTAGCAACAAATGAAGTGATTTAAACACTTGATAAGTATCATAAAAGTCAAATGATGAATGATAGGAATTTATGGCCTTGATGGGATTAACAAATGTAAAACAATCATAATCAGATACACTCATGTGAAAATAATGAATTGAAAGGCAAGTGTTAATGGCAATGTTATGATCATATTGGTCAATTGGGACATCAAATTATCCATTATTTGAACATAAAGATGGATCAATTTGAGCAGTTTCACAAATTATTTGAATAATAAAATCATCTTCCTCACATAGTAAATGTAACGAACCATTTCTTTGTAACTGGTTACACACTGAAACGACATCACAATCATCCAAATAATTGAAAATGAATGCTAGTATAACAAATACATGAAACCAGGAAGGATATAATGGGTGAAGACACATATCAGCTTGGCGAATTAATCTGTCAAAAAGAGAAATTTGATTCACCAAATAACTCAAACATTAACTAACACATAAGAGGATGTCTTGTGCTAGAAGGAAAATGATTAGCGTCATGATATTCACAAGAAGGATCAGGAGTTGATTGTTCTCAAAAATATTTGACAGATGTGTCTTTCAACCGATGAAAATCTTTATCTTGATAATTAAGAGGACAAGGTTAAGAACTCGATGAACTCATAGAAGATGTACATTCCAATTCTGAGTTCAATGGAAGAGGTTTATATGAAGATACATTAAAATAATCCTATTTCTAATCAGAAAACCAATCTTGAAAATTAGAAAATCTGTCTTGGAAAAATACAAAATTTATCAAGAATGAGTTTGCACCTAGTGAAACAATACGAAGAACTTAACATAACCATCAATGAAAGTTGAAGTTCCCTTACTCCATGAAAAATCCCAGAACTTTCACATGTTCCATCAAGCTACATGTTTGTTCATAAAATTTCACATGTCCCAGTTGTGTTCCTCCATGTAGTTTGGTATGCCCATAATTCTTGTGGAAGCTTTTCTACCCAATCGTTTGTATGAAGCTGCACGTTTTTTGTAAGAATTGCTTCAAGAAATTTCTTGGTATATTCCACTTTCCCATTGGCTTGCGGATGATATGGAGTAGACTTCGGATGCTTGATTTTGTATTGCTCCACGATCTTTTACACCAACTTTGATGTGAATTGAGTACATTGATTTGTTACAATTTCTCTTGGAACACCAAACAAGTAAAGTTATCCTAAAGAAAAATGTAACTACAACATTTTCAGTTGCAAATAAATAAGGTTTAGATTCTACCCATTTTGTAACATAATTTGTGCAAACAAGTATATACCTTTTCTGTTTTAGATGGAGGATTTGTTGGTCCAACAAAATCTATTGCCCAATTTTCAAAGGGTTCTACAAGTACCTGTGGTTGTAGAGGCATCTCTTCTAATGGAATGGGTTTCCCCATTCTTTGAAAAATGTCGCATCTTTTAACATATTCTTTGGCATCCTTAAAATGGATGGCCAATAATATCTTAAAAGAAGGATTTTGTAAGCGATTCTTTTACCGACAAAATTTCCTCCACATGGTTCATCGTGACAAGCTTTAAAAATTTTAGTTACTTCATCTTCTCGAACACATATCAGATAATCAAATCAGGTCTAGTTTTGTACAATCCTCCATCTATCAAGGAATAAGGTGAACTGGTTTTTATCACTTTTTTCTTTTCTCTAGCTAAAAGTTGTAGAGGTAAATTTCAAGTAGCCAAATAATTAGCAATATCTACAAACTATGGAAATTTACTAGATATTGCAAAAAGATATTCATTAGGAAAATTGTCTTTTATAGGAACATCAACATTATTATTTTCCAACCTAGAAAGGAAATCAACAAATGTATTTTGTTTTCTTGGTATATCAAGGATAGTAATGTGAATTCTTGTAATAATAACAATCATATTGTAATTCTACCATTAGTAGATGTCTACTAGGAAAATGATCTATATGAATAAAAGTTTCGTAAACAGTAATGTAATGAATAAATTTATTAATGGATTGAACAACAACTAAAAAATTATTTTCCATTACAGTATAATCTAACTTTGTTGGAGTCAAATTTTTACTTGTATAGTAGATGGCATGAGTTAAATATTTTCATCCCAATACAACTCCTAGAGCTGTATCTGAAGCATCATTAGAAATATGGAAATGAAGAGCCCAATTAGGTCCTCTTAAAATTGGTTCTTCAATAATATTTTGTTTCAATGTCTCAAATTCTTTATGACAGTCACAATTCCAAGAAAAATCACAATCTTTTGTGAGTTTGAAAAGTGGAGAGGCTATTTTTGTGAAAATTTCTATGAATATCCTATAATATCTAGTAAATCATAGAAAACTTCTTACATCCCTTTGAAAAAAAGGAATTACAATTTTAGAAATAATTTATACCTTAGATGTATCCACTTTAATTACATCACTTGAAATATGGTGGCCTAAAATAATCCCTTCATTCAAGATCATAAAGAATTTCTCATGGCTTAATGAAAGGTTTTCCACTTTACATCTAACAGGATCTTTTTCCAAATTTTCCATAGATTCTTCAAAAATATCACCATACATAGTAAAATTGTTCATGTACACTTCCACACAATCATGAATTAGATCATAAAAAATACCTAAAACTGCTCTCTGAAATGTGGCAAGTGCATTATATAATCCAAAGGAAAGAACCATGTAGGAATATGTTCCCATGGACATGTAAAAGTAGTTTTATCTTGATCTTTTTGTGCTATTTGGATTTGATTATATCCACTAAAACCATCTAATAATGAAAAATACTTCTTCCGCACCAAGGTATCTAATACTTGATCTACAAAAGGTAGTGGAAAATGATCCTTTAAAGTAGCTTTTTTTAATTCCTTGTAATCAATGCACACTCTCCATTTTCCATTTTTCTTAGGAACAATCACTAAAGGTGACACCCATTGACTATCTAATAATATTGGATAAATTAAATTCACATTAAGTAATTTCCATAATTCCTCCTTAACAATTTCTCTTAGATTAGGATTCATCCTTCTTTGAGGTTGTCTAACTGGTTTGGCATTTTCTACAGGTTTTAGGGTAAATACCTTTCATGTCAGTGTACTCCCATGCATAAGTAGAAGAGTGTTTTTGTAGCATTTGTATAAATTTTCTCTTTTGAAATTCTTCCAAATTATTGTTAATATTCAATGCTTTATCTGGAAAATTTTCTACGTGAAAATTGCAAAATTTTTCCATAGAATGTAAAGCCCTTTGGTGAGATGATAAATATTCAATATTACATTGTTCCTGAAAAATATGATCTTGCTCATAGTATGAAGAGAAAACATTATTATTCATTAAATTTATCAATTTATCTTCTTCATCTAATTGTGATAAAGTATAAACTCACTGCAAATCATTAAATTCTTCATTATCATCATCTATCCAAATCTCACTTTATATTTTAGTTATTGTTTTAGTAGGAAGATACAAGGTAAAATTCTTAGTGGAATTTCCATCAAAGATATACATATCACCAGATCTACAACTTATGAATGCATCAACTATAGCTAGCCAAGGTCTACCAAGGATTAATGGATGGAATCCTAAATTATTCTTGGGAGTTAAAATCATGAAATCTATAATATATTCCCAAGAATCTAGAGAAATAGACACATCTTCGAATAATCCATCTCCTTTGATAACAGATTGATCTACTAATTGTAATAATGTAGGAGTATATTGAAGATTAGGAAGCTTAAGTTTCTCCATTGTTTGTTTACTCATGATATTAATGGTTACTCTTAGATCAATTAAAGTATTTGGAATCTCAACACCATTGATATGAATTTTCACAATAAGACTACCAAGATCTATATATTTTTGAACAATAAGTTTTTCCATCATGATATCAACAATTTTTCCTACCAATTGAACCTTTTGGATATTTTTTTTATTTTTCTTCCTAGTTTTCTAATGCATAGCTCCTTGATAGTTTTTGAAAATATTGGTATTTCCTTTATATCATGTAATAAAGGAATTTTAATGAAAATATTCTTAAGTTCATCTAGCATCTCATAATCTGGTAAAATTATTTTCCTTTCTATTCCTTTATCAATCTTAATCCTTTCAGGAAAAGGTGGATATTGCAAAGAAACAAAAGCTAGTTCTACTAGAGGAAATGTAGGAGATTTCTTTATTTGTTCATCCTTTGATAATATAGGAACATATTCGTTTAGAGGAATGTTTTCTAAATCAAGATTTACATCTTTCTCAGGAACTTCATTCTCTTTAGATTTTTGAATGACAGTTGTTGGTGACTTGTTTGGTAAAACCCTACCAGATCTAAGTTGAACATCATTTAGACCTAATGGGGTAATCATACAAGCTTGAAATTTTTTTCCATAGACATTATAAATATCTTGTTGATTTTTATTGCTTGGATTCAGAAGTGGTTGGGAGGTAGTTGGGTGGGTTTTTGACGAAATGGTAATGGAAGTTGTTGATTTGAATTTTTAAATTGCGGAAGTTGAGTTGGTTGAGGAGGATAATATTGTGGTGGAAAAGAAGGATATGGTTGTTGGAACTAAGGATATTTTCTATAAGTATTTTCCCAACCTTGAGCCCAAGATGGATTTTGGGATTGTGGGGGCCAAGGCTACCATGTCATGGGTGTAGTCCAATGTTTTTGTGGTTGTGCATACGATTGAGTATTGAAAGCTTGAGTCATATTTGAATTTTTTATTTTGCGATGGTCTTTTAGCAATAAAATAAAGAGATCAATCTTGGCTTTGCCCCAACTTCATCTTAAAAAACAACTTCAATGCCATGTATTGAAGGACATTCTTTTGTATCATTATTTTCAACACATATGGCAAAAAAAATCTATACTATGAAGGGGACATTCTCTTAGAGCATGTATCTTTCTACACTTGGGACAAAGAATAGATAATTCAACATTCTTATCGTTTTTCTTGTTTTGTATCTTAAGGGTATCTAGTTGTTCACTAAGACTCCCTAATATATATATATTCTTTGAAATTATCAAGAAAGTTTCTTATTTCAACTCTACTTGCTGTTCCAATTGAAAATTTATTAATTCTATACATCAAAATATCTCTTAGGTTTTTTCCTATCCTAGCCTTACCCCTAGATATATGGCTACATAAATCACAAATTTCTCCAAATGAAAGCTATGACACATATCCCATGCCCATTAAATTAAGAAGGTCAATCCATTCATCTTTGATGGACTTTAACAAAATAGCTTTTAGTGTTTCATCATCCAAATTATACATCTTAGCTTTTTTGATGTTGTAAGAAAATATTTCAACAAGATCTTCAAGGCCCTCATCCTCTTTTGCATCATCTTAAATACTTCATATTTGAGGTTATGGGGCATACAATAATCCTTGTATTTTTCTAAGAACACATTTTTCATTTCATCCCATGTTCTATTGCATGTGTTCTTAATCCCATAAACCATTTAAGTGCTCTATCTTTAAGAGTTGCCGGAAACAAGTTCAACTTTTGAGGATCAAGTAAATAATCATAAGTTCTACATAGAACTTCAAATGTAAAAATAAATGTTTCGTGATCCTCATGTATTAAACAAAGGAAATTAGGGAGAATGGAGGGTGAGATGTTATTCATTATGGCTGTGGTATCTTCATCAAAGATGGTAAATCCATAAGTATTTGGTTCTCCTCTACCACCTCGACCTCCTCCTCCTCTATTTCCTCCTCTGCTTCATCCACCTTCAATCATAACTTTACCACCATATACACTATGCACTTCTCTTTCTCCTTCCCCTACCATTTTAGATTATTCATAGCTAATATAAGGTTTGATAATAGTATTATCTAGATCTGTTGGCATTATGTTTCTGGTATGGTTATATGTTACAGATGTTGTACTTGATGGCAACACCCATGGCATGGCTCTCAATATGATGAGAATTAAGAAGTACGCAGGAGAACAGTTCAAAAGATGCGTACCCGCAGGTACGCAGTGCAGGGACCGCATCCAGACACGCAGGTTACCCATTCATGAGGTGCGTACCCCTAGTGCACACACTTCAAGGCAGTAAAGCGCGCACATGTGGGGTTCCTTATGTTTAACTCTTGGTATTTAGCCGATGGTATTGTATTATTATGGTTTTGGCCCATGGTATTGGTCCATGATTTGAGGAAGAGCTTGCCTATATAAAGCAAAGGAGATCATTTGGCTGGGGTATCTTTTGAAAATTGAATATCTTAAGATCTGAAATATTGGGTTCTCGGTTTAAAATCTTGATCTATAAAAGAGAAGTTGAAAGCGAATCTGTGAAGGGTGATCTCTCGCAAGATCAGATCTGAGCATCTGACTGTATTTCGGCCCTAATCAGAGGTACGCAAGTGATTAACGGTGCGAGTGAGTGGGCACGCAGAGCAGAAGAAGGATAAGTGCGTGGGTACGCAGAGGCGACGAAGGTGCAGTGCGTGGGTATGCAGAGCGACGGAGGTTCAGGTGCGTACACACAGAAACAGTACGCGGCGCGATAGTGTCTTTGGGTGCGTTGCTTCAGTGAAGTACGCGGCGCGATAGTGTATCTGGGTGCGTACCTGCAGCAACAGTATGCAACACGATTGAAGAAGAAGTGCGTAGGCACGCAGTGCAACAGAAGGCTTTCTGTGTGTATACGCAGGGGTGCAGAAGGTGAAGTGCATGGGGACGCAAGCCAGTGAAAGGAAAACTGCGTATCTGTCTTAAGATCTTCTGTTGACTGGATTTTTCTGTTGATAAGGTGTTCTAGGTTCAGTTCTGTTATTGTTGATCTGGTTATTGCAGCTGACTGTGTAATTTACATGTGCTTGATGATCATTTGATGTACATGGATCCAGTTTGAAAATTTATGAAAAGTGGTCCTTGAAAAGAAGTAGGGGGTTGTAGCTCCCTTCCAGGAGAGACTGTAAAACGAGAGAGAGTTGTAGCTCTGTGCAGGTGGCAGCCTGCGTACTGGTAAAGGACTGCACCAGTACAAGACCATTGTAAAAGGAGTTTCTAATTTGAAAGAAGATAGAGACATATTGCAGCAGGTGGTTTTCACCTACATTGGGTTTCCACCTTATATTTGGTGTTCTTTAATGTGACTGTCTGTTTTTCTTGTTCATGCTCATTGTTTTATGGTACTGATATGCAAAAATAATTCAAAGTATAAATAAGGAAGAATTGTTAAAAGGACTAGATAATACTGATTCACCCCCCCTCTCAGTATTATTTTCACAATTGGTATCAGAGCTGGTCCTTCTAAA